>CM074309.1:1545000-1727500 GCA_037194245.1 Opsariichthys bidens
GAGTGGTCAGCGGGTTTGTTGACCTTAGTTTGTGTGGCTTCAACAGGAGGAAAATTATTGCTGTTTTGCATAGGAAATCGAGGTAATCGCCTCATAGTCGGGAGCCGAACTGACCAAGCGTCTTACCCCACAGCATTTTTACAGGGCTTTAGCTCTGATATAAATACGACTTCTTAAATCTGCAGTTATGCAAGTGTAAATCAAGCTTCCACGGTGTCTCCAGGCTCACCGCCGTGAACCACGTGACCCCGCAGGTATGGAGGCGGCACACAAAGCAGACGTTCTTCCACGAAGACTCCCGGTTCTTGTTAGAGAGGAGCCGGAGGGGATGAGGAGACTGTCCATACATCTTCAGCCAGGGACAATCACGGCTCGTTAACCCCAGACATTAATGAGCAACGAGAGCGTGCGAGTGTGTGATAAAGAGGTGAGCGAGTGCAGGAAAAAGTCACTTTTAGTTTTACACAGTGCAGATTGTGCACAGTATGTAGACAACAAAATAAGAGTGTTAAAGGATTAGTTCACTTTCAAATGAAAATCAGCCCTCAAGCCAACCAAGGTGTATATGACGTTCTTGTTTCTGATGAAGACAATGTTAATAAATCCAAGCTTTATAATGGCAGTAATGCGCTACCAAACGAATATGAGCTGAGGAAAATGTCTCCATCCATTATAAGCAGGGCTGGGTAGGTTACTTTTAAAATGTATTTCACTACATAATACATGCTTTAAAAAGTCATTTGTAACGCATTTCGTTACACGTAATCTAAATACTTTAGAATACTTTGGAATACTAATAAGTGTGGAACAAACACAAAAAAGGTCGTTGCGAGTTTTTATCTCACAATTCTGCCTTTTCCCCTCAGAATTGCGTGATTTAAAGTTGCAATTGTGAGTTATAAAGTCAGAATTATGGGATATAAACTGACAATATTGAGAAAAGTCAGAATTATGAGAAATAAACTCACAATATTGAGAAAAGTCAGAATTATGAGATATAAACTCACAATATTGAGAAAAGTCAGAATTATGAGATATAAACTCACAATATTGAGGAAAGTCAGAATTATGAGATATAAACTCACAATATTGAGGAAAGTCAGAATTATGAGATATAAACTCATACTAAATTCACAATTGCAAGAAAAAAAGTCAGTTGCAATTTTATGTCTCCCAATTCTGACTTTATAACTTGCAAGTGTGAGTTTAAATCTGGCAATTCTGAGAAAAAGAAGTCAGAATTGTGAAATGCAAACTCACAATTGTGAGAAAAAGTTGCAGTGAATTATAAAATGACTCACAAAACATGAAAGCAGTCGAAAACATGAATCTTAACTCCCCAACCCTGCTTATAAACATATTCCACACGGCTCCAGAGCGTTAATAAAGGCCTTCTGAAGCGAAGCGATGTGTTTGCACATATGAAGCTTCCGCCAGACAGCTTTCCGTAATCAAATCACGGAAAAAAATGGAACTGGCGCAACTTAAGTTGGGATGTACAGCGTAAGCTTTTTGAAGAACTTGTCATAACTTGTTAGATTTCCACGTCAAAGAAGGCGGGGCATCAGAGCCACACCCACCTATTACGCAATCGGCCAATGGTAGTTCAGAGTTTCTTTTCCAGAAAGTTTCGAACTCCAGAAATGCACACAAAATGCATTTTCTTTTGGCCTGATTTATTCTAAATGACGTCACACCGGTTTCACTCGAAGTTTAAGTCGCAAAGTCCAATTCAACTATAAAGCAACAAGAGAATATCATCAATATTCAGATCAAGTCAGCTCAATGTTGTTTCAATAGGTGATGCAAATTATGAAACATATTCAGCTCATCTATAAGCATTTCCACAGAAAACAATAGTCTCTTTATTCAGCTCAATTTACATCAATGTTGAATTCAGTTCAGTAACTGTGTAGATGTTGTAAAGTTAGTGTCATTATTCTCAATTCAGTTCAAATGTTGCTCTCATGCTCTCATTCTCATCAATCAATAATGTTAAGTATATTGTTAGATTTCCACATCAAAGAAGGCGGAGCTTTAGAGCCACACCCACCTATTACGTAATCGACCAATGGTAGTTCAGAGTTTCTTTTGCAGAAAGCTTGCTTTTATTTAAGATTCAAATGAGTGAAGTGAATATTAATATCAATACTAGGGGTGCACGAAATCGAATCAATTAAATGCGCCGAAAGCCATGCTGAGAGTCGAATAATCCACCCAACAGTAAAAGAAATGAGACTCGAACCTCAACCCACTAAACCCGTATACGAGCCAACCTCATGATCCTGCGAATGCCGAAGCTGGAGAACATGTGTGAAGGATCAGGATGGACTGGAGTGGACCGGTGGCAGTTCTCAGCTGTTAAAACATATTGTGTCAAAATAAGTTGTGATTAAACTTCAAGGAAGATTTGCAGAAGCTGCAAAATGAAATCAAAGTATTTAATGACGGTTCAAATTCTGTGTAAATCTGTGCCTGTAAATTAGAAGCGAACGTGACCCGCTCCACACGTGTCTATGTTTAGTAATATAACCGCATAAAAACTGCCCCATTTACTGCAAAAGCAAACCATAAACACTTCACTGACTTCTAAACAAGAACTCATTGCTTATTCTTCTTGCAAATGCGGGTTTGTGTCACCCGTAATCTGAAATGAGGCAACAACACATCAAAGTGCGACCAGCACCGTATGGCTCGGTGGAAGCAAAACACGTCTGTGAACAATGCTCCGGCTGTGGTGACCGGTCACGCCGATTCTATCTGATCCCGGAGGCCGCTTAACTGCACTGTCTGTGGGGAGGCTTGTCTATGCTTGAGCAGCAAAGTCACAATAACGCATTCGGATAAAACAGCGGCACACAGTACCCTCTCAGGCCAGTCGTTAATCTAATCTGAGATCTGGCCCTAAAGAAGCCCCTACGGTCGCGTGCTCATGGTCAAGATTTTTTTTGTTTTTTTTTTTGGGAGAAAGCATGTCCAGTGTGCGTGCATGTTTTTTTATTTTTTATTTTGGGAGAAAGCATGTCCAGTGTGCGTGCATGTTTTTTTTTTTTTTGGGGGGGGGGGGGGGGGGGGGGGGTTCCTGGTGGGCGCTACATGCGTGTGTTAGTAGTTATGAAATAGACCTGGCAGCTGGCCCGCACAGGACATTTGACCTTGATTTTTTTTTTTTTTTTTTTTCGAGCTCAAGTCTTTTCCCTTAGCAGAGGCTAAAAGGCTCAAAAGGGTGGAAAGCCAAATATTTATTTAAGGCTCCTGGACGCCAGGTTGCATAAAAGGTTCCACAGCCTTTTGCATCGTTGAAACCACAAATTCTGTTTTTGTAGCCATAAAACTGCCCCCACCAAGGAGAAAAAAAAAGTTTTCCATTCGGTTGATTCTTATAAATTTAAATGAAGTGAAAAAAATCTGGTTTACTCCCAAAAGGAAAATATTGTGTTAAATATATTTTGTAATGTGCGGGTGACAGAATATTTATGAGCAATAGACAACGGCTTATCTTCTTAGAATGCACAATGTAAAAAAAAAAAAAAAAAAAAAAAGTGTAATTTTTACCGAAAAATACGATAAAATTGCTACGGTACCATATACGGTAAAAAACTTTAAATGGTTTAAAATCACATTACATGCAATTTTACTGTAAAATACTGTTAACTTTAGGTTTTTTGCAAGTAAAACTATGAATTACTATATAATTTTACCCGAACAACAACAACAGTAAAAGTTACAGTAACATTCCCAGAAGTCCTTGCATTACACATCACATATATGCATTAGATTTTCAGTAATGCACATTAGTGTACATTATTGTGATGGTCATGAGTACATTTTAAGGTAAAAAGGCTTTTGATTTTGGAAAGTATTTAAACATTATATCACTTAATGAAATATACAGTTATAAGTTATAAAATATATTAAAAAAACATATATTTTTACAATGTAAAGAACCTTTCATTTTAAGAGTGTATTATACACTGCAAAAAGAATTTTCTTAGTAATTTCATATAAGTTCTCAATCTTTGGCCCTTATTTTGACTTTCATTCTCATTATTTTTTCCTGTACAAATATCTAAACATTCTTAAATTAGGATACGTTCACTTGAGAAGCAAAGTGACGTCAATGTGTAATTTTAGTTTTGATTGATTTGAATGCTGCATTTTGACATTAAAGTGCATTATATAACTTTTTCTGTGGAATTAGGAAATGTTTCAACCTCTTCTGCTTTATTGAAGTGTGGGGTTCCACAAGGATCGGTATTGGGTCCAGTCCTATTTTCTAATATACATGCTTCCATATTTGTCAGAAACATAATGCATATTATCATCTTCATGCTGATGATGCACAAGCTTTATCTCCTGATAAAAATGGTGGATAATTCAGCCGTACAGTCTCTCTTTGATTGTTTTAATGATATTGAATAGTGGATGGAGGCCAATTTTCTCCACCTGAATGAATCTGAAAACTAAGACCGAATTCTTCCAAACGTATAATTAGGCCTCTTTAAATCCAAGGTACATAATCAAGCAAGGAGTTATTTTTGAGTTAAAATTTGACAAGCATATTAATTCTGTGGTTAGCGGTGATTTTCTCCAATTGAGGAAACCTTTTTTGTCTTTTATTGATTTGGAAGTCATAATGCATGTTATACTTATACTGAAATACTCAATTAAGATTAAGAATTTTATTTTGATATGACAGACCCTGTAGAATAAACATCTAACTGAATGTCTCATCTGCAAAAAACCCTCAAGACAGCAGAATTTTCAGGTGTTTCCTGAACCAGATGAACATGTGGTTAAAGATCTGAGGCTTTGGCAGCAGCTCGTGCTGTGATCACTTCCTCTGTAGAGATGACCTCAGGGTGTAAGGTCACCACAGGAGGTCAGGACCTCTCGTAGCTGCGGGCCGTCTCCGCCCCCTCTTAATGCCAGACTCGGGACAATGGCGGAGGCCAGGTCAATCTGAATGAGTCCGACACAGAAAGGCCTTGTTTACAGACACCAACAACTTGACCAAAGTCACCAGCCAAAGTCTTTCATCTTCTCTTTGGTGTGATCCTGAAGAAGATGAAGGATGTGCTCATCACTTACAAAGTTAGAGAGAACTACAGATTACAGATTTTACTTGGCTGGGAGGAGCGTGCTTTAGTATAATGTTTATATTCACTACAAAAATGAAGCATTTTTGGCTTATTTTTCTTGTTTTAAGCAAAAATCTTTTTTTTTTTTTTCAGAAATCAAGACTCAATACATTAAGCAATTTTGCTTCTTAAGTAAAAGCAACTTGATTTAAGAATGTTTTTCTGTGGAATTAGGAAATGTTTCAACCTCTTCTGCTTTATTGAAGTGTGGGGTTCCACAAGGATCGGTATTGGGTCCAGTCCTATTTTCTATATACATGCTTCCACATTTGTCATATTTATCATCTTCATGCTGATGATGCACAAGCTCTACTGCAAAACAAGTAAAAAAATACCGAGGAATGAATTGTATATGCAGAAAATTTTATCCAAAGTGACTTACTTTGCAATCAAGGTATACATTTAAAAAAAAATGCCTATTGTTTGATCTACGGGAATACATATAATTTTCAATATGTATCATTTTTATGTTTTTGTGAAATAGTTTAAAGAGATGTTTTTAATGCTGTAAATCATAGATTGAGAATGACTGTTATTGCATTAAAATGTACAAACATATGCTGCAATATGGTCTGTGTGAACATGCCTGAAGCATGAAAGCCAAAAACCAAAAGCCCTGCTAGTTTTACACTAAGTAGGGTCTGAGTAAGCCCTGCTGAAAACCAGGCAGTGAGAGGATAAAGACAGCGGATTAACCTGAGATACCGGACTCATTATCCAGGTAAACGAAACACCTGGCAGTATTAGTGCCATCAGTCTTGAGCTGTGTTCAATTTCAGTCTCAACGGTAGTTTTAGGTTCTTTTAATCTGCTGTTGTTTGAGTTTGTTATGAAATAAAAGTACAGTATGATTTACAGTATGGGAGACACTCATTTACACTATAAATGTGATTAGTGCTGGTATATCAAATATTGACAATATATTCAGAATAATTTTGCTGGCAATAAAAAATAATATTGATTTGATTTGCTAAAAGTGATGTCTGGAGGTTTGGTTTTAATGACCCTATTACATTAAACCCAAAAAATATGAGGGAAATTTCATAATATACATACAAAATATATAAAATATATTCCCAAAAAAAGGGATTTTTTTTATTTTCAGTAAAATTAAGATACATTTACTTTTTATTTTTCTTGTTTTACGCAAAAGTCTTATTTTTTTTTTCAGAAATCAAGACTCAGTGCATTAATATATAAAAAATATTTTAAATATGAGAGAACAACAAAACACTAAACTTGGTTAAGGCATTTATCTGATAAAATTATTCGACTTAAAAAGGCAAACTATAGCGACAGGTTTTATTTTTACTATGCAAAAAAAAAAAAATGCATAGAAAAACAAAAAGCAGAAAGGATATATATATATATATATATATATCTACAAAATTACAAAGTATTTTAGAACACAAATGTTAAAAATAGCTGTAAAAAATTAAACAAATATATACAGTAAAATGCCATTTTCCATTGAAACAGTAATATACCGTAAAACAATGCATTCTGGGTAACATTTCTAGGCCACTTTCTTGAAAACGACAAAAAATATTACCCAGATGCATTGTAATATAATGTAATATTACTGTAAATGGACAATTTCATTTGTCGTTTTCGAGAAAGTAACCTATAGAAATGACCCAGAATGCATTGTTTTAATGTAATATTACCGGAAATGGAATGGGAAACAGTATTTTACTGTGTAAATTTGTTTACAGCTATTTCTAGAGTACACACACACATACGTTTTTTGTTGTTGTTGTTGTTGTTATTTAGTCTATTAAAATAACCCTGGTTTTAATGTCATGTGGGGACTCGTTTGAGTGATGATCATTATAATCAATTCACTGAAACTTGAAGAAAAGTTCCCAACTCTGATAAAACAAACAAAAAAAATGCTTTCTTTGCCATTTCCGAGCAAATACATAAATATCGAGATGCTGAAATACACATTGCGAAGCGTTCCGTCACAGATTTCAAACGGTTAACTGGTTCTGCGACCACGAGCAATTGAGCCATTTCAAAAATGCAGATAATGTTAATAATGCTGAAGAATCACCCATCTGAACTGTAAGGCTTCAGCTGCCGCTCACTGAGCCGTTGTGTGTGTTGCACGCACACGCGGTGTCCAGCGCTGACATGTTTAGAGCGAGACCACACGTGTGTGTGTTTGTGCTGGAGCGTGAGCTGATGAAACACACAGCTACAAGTGTGTCAACACACCCTATGGAAAACCGCAGCGCCCTTGCAGCCCACTCTCAATCTGTTGGTGTTTTTCTGACCCTGTCGCTCTAAGATTTTGCATTAAATCTTGTTTGTCAACAAACTATTTCGGGCCAGCTTTCCCCTCTAAACGTCCAGTTGGATTTATGTCCTCCCATGGAGGACTTTTGTGGGTCTTAATTAGTTTATTGAACTATTTCACAGCAGTTTTCATTTCTAAAACGAAATTTGCAAACTAAACCAAAGGAATATTGAAATAGGCGCGCAAGAAAGCGCTTAAAGGAGAACGAATTCATTAAAGAGTACCTGCCAGTCCACAAAGCCATCTTTATCCGACCCTTCCCAATGACAGTGCAATGCAAACCCACAATCAGATCCAGCAATTAACTCCACAAATAAATGAGATTTAGATTGGTCGTGACCTTTGGGCCCTCAGAGATGTAATAAAGCTTCTCATGGCAACATTTTTCTGTCAGCACGTTTCTCCATGTGACCTCTGAAGCCGAACAGGGAGCGATTCCAGGCGGAGGTGAACGTAGATGTGCAGGTGTTGATGTGAAGCCATCCGTCACTACCAGGGTAATCTCTTAGGTAATGTCTTGATGACAAGTTGTTTGCATCTATGCCAGGAATGCTTTAAGGCAAACAAATATTGGATAAAAACATCCTGTATTGATAGAAGAACATTAAATAGTGATTTATAGCGCAGGAAAAAACCCTTTTACAGAGCAGAAGTTATTTGATATTACTCATTTTTAAGGTTCTTGCACCAAAGGTGCTTTGTCAAGTTTCATTTTGTCATGCAGCACAGCAGATAAATGTCAAATAAAAGCATAAGAGCAATAAGAGGGTGTTGCATGCATATATTTACATTCTTACAAAGCATAATCACTGTTTATTATCCAAGCTTGTTTCCGCCACTCAATGAAAAATTATTTTAAAAAAAAGGTAATTGCCTCTTTTTATCTCACAATTCTGACTTTTTTCTAGCAATTGCGCGTTTATGTCTTGCAAATCTGACTTTTTTTCTCAGAATTGCAAATTATAAAGTCAGAATTGCGTGATATAAACTTGCAATTCGGACTTTTTTTCCTCATAATTGTGCGCTGTACGCTGAGAAACAGTGTCTTTTTTTTCCTCAAAATAGGACTTTATAACTCACATTTATACTCGCGTTTATATTTCACAAGTCAGAATTGTGAGGAGAAAAAAAGTCAAAACTGCGAGATATAAACTCGCAATTGTGAGAAAAAAGTCAGAATTGTGAGATAAAAAGGTTTTTTTTTTTTTATTCTGTGGCGGAAACAAGCTCCCATACTTTATATTGAATGAAGTATGGGAGTAAAAGGGACAATTCACTGAAAAATGACATTTCTACTCGATTGTGTTTGCTTTTAACTGTAATTTATTCCTGTGATCGAAGCTTCAGAGTCACATGATCCTTCAGAAATCATTCTGATTTGATGCTCAAGAGACATTTCTTGTCAATGATTTTGTTGTGGGAACAGTGATGCACTACCATTCAAAAAAAGAAAAAGAACACCGTTATCCAGCACATATATATGTATGTATATAATTCTCACATTATGCAGTTAGTTAAAGCTTTGTGGTCACTGATTAGCATGACAGATTAGGAGCTTGAGCCTGAGGACAAGCTCTGAATGATGGGCCGAAAGCAGAGGGAACATGGACCATCGACTGCTGAGACCGAATATCAAAGAAATGAGCGCTAAATGAGCCTTATCTGTGCTTGAGTGTAACTCTGTGTCGAGTGGGCATGAAGAGGCAGCATGATGGATCAGACTTCAGAGGAGTGGCCAAACAGGACAGGCCTGTCAGGGCTTTGACTGATCAGAGAGCTGGGTCTTTGTCCAAGCAAAGCTGCCGCCCCCAGCATCCCTCAGCACTTCCTACAATCAAAGCCTGGCCATTCTGCTCTAATTAGCCACTGAGAGAGACGTCAGGCTACTTGATTTAAAACAGAGACTACACTGCTGCATGCGCCCACTTTTTGTCTTTCTGTGTCCATGCATTGTGTGCAATCACAGGTAGATGCATCAATAGCGACGGTAAAAAATGTACCTTGTCTGAAACACTGAGCATTGGAGAGGGCGACAAGAAAGACATCAACCCATTACAGGCGCGCCTCACCGATGCCAGGTCTTTACCGCAAACTCGAGTTCTGCGGCTGGAGATGCAGCTTTGAAACCACACAGTCTGGCCTTAAGACTGGAAAATCAATAACCAGCACTAAAGACGAGAGCGGTGAGCATTCCCATGCTTTCACTAAGCTTCCACCACTGAGGAATAATAGGCAGCCATCCCTGAAACGCACTTGGACGCTTCACCTGCTGTCCTGAGCCAAGGGAAAAAAGGATTAGAAACCAGCAAAAGCATCCAAATGAAGAAAAGGATAAAGAGATGAGGACGATTCAGAAGAGAAAAGCTCAAATGAAGGCTTTACCCAGCTGAGCTGTTCGGAGTGGCTCAACGACTATTATTTCATGTATGGCTGATGATGACTTTACCACATGCTGTACCCATAATGTAAAAACTTGTGGATAGGTTTTGGTAACACAACACAACACAACACAACATAGCATAATATCATAACATAACATAAGAAGACATAACATAACATAACATATCATAACATAACAAAACATAACATAACATAAGAAGACATAACATAACATAAGAAGACATATCATAACATTACATAACATAACATATCATAACATAACATAACATAACATAACATAACATAACATAAGAAGACATAACATAACATATCATAACATAACATAACATAAGAAGACATAACATAACATATCATAACATATCATAACATATCATAACATAACATAACATAAGAAGACATAACATATCATAACATAACATAACATAACATATCATAACATAACATAACATAACATAACATAAGAAGACATAACATAACATATCATAACATAACATAAGAAGACATAACATAACATAACATATCATAACATAACATAACATAACATATCATAACATATCATAAAATAACATAACATAAGAAGACATAACATAACATATCATAACATATCATAAAATAACATAACATAAGAAGACATAACATAACATATCATAACATAACATAACATAAGAAGACATAACATAACATATCATAAGAAGACATAACATAAGAAGACATAACATAAGAAGACATAACATAACATACCATAACATAACATAACATAAGAAGACATAACATAACATAACATAACATATCATAACATAATATATCATAACATAACATAACATAAGAAGACATAACATAACATATCATAACATAACATAACATAAGAAGACATAACATAACATATCATAAGAAGACATAACATAAGAAGACATAACATAACATATCATAACATAACATAAGAAGACATAACATAACATATCATAACATAACATAACATAGCATAACATAAGAAGACATAACATAACATAACATATCATAACATAACATAAGAAGACATAACATAAGAAGACATAACATAACATATCATAACATAAGAAGACATAACATAAGAAGACATAACATAACATATCATAACATAACATAAGAAGACATAACATAACATATCATAACATAAGAAGACATAAATAACATAACATAACATAAGAAGACATAACATAACATAACACAACATATCATAAGAAGACATAACATAACATATCATAATATAACATAACATAACATAAGAAGACATAACATAACATAACATATCATAACATAACATAAGAAGACATAACATAACATATCATAACATAACATAAGAAGACATAACATAACATATCATAACATAAGAAGACATAAATAACATAACATAACATAAGAAGACATAACATAACATAACACAACATATCATAAGAAGACATAACATAACATATCATAATATAACATAACATAACATAAGAAGACATAACATAACATATCATAACATAACATAAGAAGACATAACATAACATAACATATCATAAGAAGACATAACATAACATATCATAACATAACATAACATAACATAAGAAGACATATAACATAACATATCATAACATAACATAAGAAGACATAACATAACATAACATAAGAAGACATAACATAACATAACATATAACATAACATAAGAAGACATAACATAAGAAGACATAACATAACATATCATAACATAACATAAGAAGACATAACATAACATATCATAACATAAGAAGACATAAATAACATAACATAACATAAGAAGACATAACATAACATAACACAACATATCATAAGAAGACATAACATAACATATCATAATATAACATAACATAACATAAGAAGACATAACATAACATATCATAACATAACATAAGAAGACATAACATAACATAACATAACATATCATAAGAAGACATAACATAACATATCATAACATAACATAACATAACATAACATAACATAACATAACATAACATAAGAAGACATATAACATAACATATCATAACATAACATAAGAAGACATAACATAACATAACATAAGAAGACATAACATAAGAAGACATAACATAACATATAACATAACATAAGAAGACGTAACATAAGAAGACATAACATAACATATCATAACATAACATAAGAAGACATAACATAAGAAGACATAACATAACATATCATAACATAACATAAGAAGACATAACATAACATATCATAACATAAGAAGACATAAATAACATAACAAAACATAACATAAGAAGACATAACATAACATAAGAAGACATAACATAACATAACATAACATAAGAAGACATAACATAACATATCACAACATAACATAACATATCATAACATAACATAAGAAAACATAATATAACATAACATAAGAAGACATATCTATCTATCTATCTATCTATCTATCTATCTATCTATCTATCTATCTATCTATCTATCTATCTATCTATCTATCTATCTATCTATCTATCTATCTATCCATCATCTATCTATCTATCTATCTATCTATCTATCTATCTATCTATCTATCTATCTATCTATCTATCTATCTATCTATCTATCTATCTATCTATCTATCTATCTATCTATCTATCTATCTATCTATCTATCTATCTATCTATCTATCTTCAATATAACCACTAATGACCAGTGCATTTTTCAAAACTTGATCTTTTGTGTTCCACAGAAGAAAGTTTGTAACAACCTGAGGGTGAGCAAATGAAGACTTAATTTTAGTTTTTTTTTTGCTTGAACCGTCCTAATAAAGTTTCTGGCCAACTGGAGAGTATTTTATTTACTCGGATTTGGCGCTTGACGATTGTTAATTTTGGACCCTGGTTCTGGATAATGCTCAGACTGAGAAGGTGGAAAATTTGTTTCCTCTTACCTGTAGCATTCAATATCAATCACGACTTGATTTATTTCTTTGAATTAAAGTCACATTTTGCACAGCATGCCTCGGCACGCTGTCGAATACTACATATGCTATATTCATATTAATAAATGAATGCTTAACTTTTCTATAACATAATGATTTGTGTCAAGTTCGCGACCGGTTGCCAGCATGAGGTGAGCAACATACTTTACAGAAACAGCAGCACACTGACGCCAAGCCTATCCACGTTTCCTCACAATCTCGACACTGTTTTGGACATTTACAAAAATAAACTTCTCAGCAACCCAATATTCATCCAACACGAGCTCTGGCTAACTTCGCGGCCGTGGTTTGCTCACTTTGGCCTGTTATTAAACAGCTGGAGAAGACTAGAGTCTTTCACTTCTCACCTACCTCTATTACCTTAACCTCTCGAAAAAAGGACAATTACACATCATTTAAGACTTAAGCAATTAGAGGCCATTTCTGGAAATAACCCTGTTCGACTTAAAGTTGTCTTCTCCACACAGACCTGAAGGGATGAAAGAGGAGGGGCAGGGACTGATGGTTCCTGGTGCTGGTGTCAGTCCAAATTAGTGGGGGAGATCTGGGCAGAGCACACTACTGTGTTTCTGTAGAGTCCAAGTGCAGGGTTAATCAGGGTCAGGGCATGTGTAGCTACAGATTGCCAGAGAGGAGATTAGGGTAAAAAAGAACCGAGCGGCGCTCCAATTACGCCTGGATAAACATCGGCGCTGCTGCCACATGCGTGCACACGTTCTGGGTAAAAGAAAAAAAAAGAAAGCAGGGTTTCCCAAACGGGGCTTGTCGAGCGGATGAAAAGCTAATAACGAAAGAAATCGAACTCTCTTAAAAATGAAGATTCTTTCGCGAAGAACATTTGAAGAGTGTAACGTTGAAATAAACAAATCCCAGATAACGGGAGGAACTTTGGCTTAAGTTCTGTCAACGTTCTCTTAAAGTTATGAACGAGCGTTCTTCCAGGAATGTTAACCCTTTTCCTGCCAGCGCCAGCATTTTTGGATCATTTTCACAAGGAATATTTTGTTGCATTAACATCTGAGCATACAATATATAAAAAGAAAGAACAGAGCTTCTGCTTTAAAAAAAAAATATCGCCGTAATTATAAAATTAATAGCTGTAATTTTACAGAAGTATATATCTGTGTGTGTGTGTGTGTGTGTGTGTGCAGAAGTACACGAGTGCAGCATATGATAGCATGATTTCAGAACGTCTCAGTTCAATAAATGATGCTTCTCACAAACTCCACCTCTGAAAGCTCGCTCAGGAGTGTCATGTATGTTAGATTACATTCGCGTTTGCATAACTGCAGGAAGAACTTTACAGTATTTGATCAATGTTCTGACATGAAGCGTGATGAATTGACATGTTCAAGGGTTTGAACATTTGAAAGTGAAAAATGTAAGACAAATATTTGTATTGTAATGCTGGTTGGTTCTAATAAAGAGCGGTTTCAACTGTGAACATTCTGAAGTTAAGTTTCTGATTTTTATGTTATTTCACTTTAATGTCAATGAAGAGGACCTATTAATTGCCATATATATATATATATATATATATATATATATATATATATATATATATTTATGATACATACATACATATAAATGTATTTAAATATAAATGTATATATATATGTATATATATTTGGTGCTGCTAGTTGCATCTAACATAAAGGTTGTAAATATATAATATATGCACACACACATATATATATGTTAGTGCTGACAAATTGATAAATCACAATTAATCGCATCTAACATAAACATTTGTAAATATATGTACGCACTCACACACACACACACAAACACACACACACACACACACTGCTGATTAATCACAATTAATCACATCTAACAAACATTTGTAAATATGTCACACACACAAACATGCTCATGAAATGTCCTCACATTTCACGTTTAAGTTGTAATACCAGTGTAATACCCATGTCATTATAAAAATGTGTCCTCATAAATCACAAAAACACACACACGCATACACACACATGTTGTGTTTTCATGTTTTATGGGGACATTCCATAGGTGTAATGGTTTTTATACTGTACATTCTGTCCCCCTACCCCTAAACCTACCCATCACACAAAATATTCTGCTATTTTAGATTTTCAAGATGATTCTGTATGATTTATAAGCTTGTTTCCTCATGGGGACCAAAAAAATGTCACCACAAGATCAAAATTTACAAGTATTACTGTACTTGTGGGGACATTTGTGTCCCCATAATGTAGGGAAAACCCACACACACACACACACACACGTTAATCCTTTCAAATTGATTAATCATGATTAATATATATATATATATATATATATATATATAAATTTGGGAATCATCCCAGACCTAAACTGTCAGAAAAGAACCATATTCTGATCATTAATTGCTGGACATGAAGTCTACAGTATCAGGGGGATTTTAGAGAATTGTGTGCGATTTAATTGTTTTGCAGAGTCATGACTGTAAAAAGCCCAAGATTATGGTTTGGAAATGAGAGAAACATTTACTTTACAGCATGAGTAATACATTATGAATAATTTTAGGGATTAACTGAGGAAATCCTCAGATTTGTGACAACGCTTGAGAGCAATGATAGACTTTTCATGCGACGACATGAACCAGAGCGCACCACATTTATGGGCCACAAATCTCAAGTGAGGTCACCGTAAAAACCAACAGAGAATCACAACAAGGTGCTCAGTCCTCAACAAACACTACCACATCTTCCAAGCCGGCCGGACGCCCACACCACCCTGCAGGGGAGTCGCCGCTCCTGCATGTCAGCTGGAGAAAAGAACCAGACGAGCCCACCGTCCCAGCAGCCCTCGACCCCTCAGCTGTAGGATTGTGTGAGTGCTGGAGGGCAATCACTGCAGGCGCCCACTGTCACTGAGCACTACGGGTGCAATCCGTCACCGTGCCAGGAGCGGACCACACCACAACACTGGAAAACATGCTGACGCACACCCGCAGTGGGGTTCTGATTATACGGAGCATTCCTTTTGTCTATGTCTTGTGAAAAAGAAGGATGCAATTTCTAAAAATATTTTGGAAATAACACATTTTAAAAATTCTTTTGGATACTTAATTGTCGCAAACAGTTTGATTGACAGGCGATCTGACCAATCATAACCCTGAATCCGGCATTTTGTCCGACAAAGCGGTCAGGGGAGTTAGTAGATTAACGTTGGTGAACTTGAATCACGTCTTGAAACAACATTCCTTCTGATGTTCATTCATGTTTATTTGATGCTATAAATGAACTAGTGTGAAGAGATGATCGAGGAGCGACACATTAAACACACACTAGACGCTATTTATTCATTAAACTTCTTAAAAAAAATACAATATTTGAAATATGAAACGTTGTCAGTGTCCTCTTTGCTCCTCGATGTAGTTTTCACTGCGTGAGAACATGATGTGTGGCGTGAGAGCGGACATAGCAACAGAAACTAAAGGGGGCGGGCTTTGCGACGTGTTTTTTGATCTCTCACTGTGGGATTTTGATTGTATTATTACAGAACTAGTATATTCAAGAGCGAACTGAATGTAATGTTTTCACTTCATTCCATTTTATTTGAAGTTTGTAGTTTAAATTTATATTAAAAGCTGCTTCTTTGACCCATTTGAGTAATAATCTTTATATTAACTTTCATAACGTCTTTTATGGTTAAAGTGTACCAACGAGCGTTTATGGGACACTAACATATACTTTAATCAATGTCATTGAAACTTGTATGTCATATATTTAAATATATTTGTTAATGACACATTTGTAATGAGGAAATTGCAATTTAGTAGAGTTTAAAAGCAAAACTAATGTAATATTTTACATAACAACACTAGTTAAAATAACAGTCAAGTACTTAACATGTGATTTAGTATGTTATTCAACCCATCGAGATAAGTGTACTACTTTAAAGGATGAGAAAAGTTTCAAATGATTTGAAGTCAAACTTTAATTTGATATTACTTAGGTGCGTTAAAAAATTGTGTGCTGTTGTCAATTAAGAGTACTTTGATGATAAGATGTAAATGAAGTTTTTACACAACAGAAAGTTTTCATAAGAAGCACGATTGCTACTAAATCATCTAAATGTCTTCCAGGCTAAATTTAGCCTGTGAATCATATTAACCTCTCTGACCTCGAATCCCTGAGAGATTTACCACCAAACCAGTGATTACAACATGGTACCTAAAGGGGATTGTGGTGTGAAGTGTCGGGCATTATTTTGTGGCTGAGGACCGCAGGAAGTGAGATGGAGTTGAAGTAGTCGAGAGATGACACTGACATTCATTTTTAGCTTGGCTGCATGAAGGCATGTCATTAAACCAGAAAACAAAAAAAAGTGGCTTTTTGTGATGTTTTCAACATTCTACTACGAAACAAATAATTTGTGTAATAAATCACATCGTTTGTTTATTGTCTTTATATCTCACAATTCTGACTTTATATCTCGCAATTCTGACTTTATATCTCGCAATTCTGACTTTATATCTCGCAATTCTGACTTTATATCTCGCAATTCTGACTTTATATCTCACAATTCTGACTTTATAACTCAATTCTGACTTTATATCTCACAATTTTGACTTTATAACTCACAATTCTGACTTTATATCTCGTAATTCTGACTTTATATCTCACAATTCTGACTTTATATCTCACAATTCTGACTTTATATCTCACAATTCTGACTTTATATCTCGCAATTCTGACTTTATATCTCACAATTCTGACTTTATATCTCGCAATTCTGACTTTATATCTCGCAATTCTGACTTTATATCTCGCAATTCTGACTTTATATCTCACAATTCTGACTTTATATCTCGCAATTCTGACTTTATATCTCACAATTCTGACTTTATAACTCAATTCTGACTTTATATCTCACAATTTTGACTTTATAACTCACAATTCTGACTTTATATCTCGCAATTCTGACTTTATATCTCGCAATTCTGACTTTATAACTCAATTCTGACTTTATATCTCACAATTCTGACTTTATATCTCACAATTCTGACTTTATATCTCGCAATTCTGACTTTATATCTCACAATTCTGACTTTATAACTCAATTCTGACTTTATATCTCACAATTTTGACTTTATAACTCACAATTCTGACTTTATATCTCGCAATTCTGACTTTATATCTCGCAATTCTGACTTTATATCTCACAATTCTGACTTTATAACTCAATTCTGACTTTATATCTCACAATTCTGACTTTATATCTCACAATTCTGACTTTATATCTCGCAATTCTGACTTTATATCTCACAATTCTGACTTTATATCTCACAATTCTGACTTTATATCTCACAATTCTGACTTTATATCTCGCAATTCTGACTTTATATCTCACAATTCTGACTTTATATCTCGCAATTCTGACTTTATATCTCACAATTCTGACTTTATATCTCGCAATTCTGACTTTATATCTCACAATTCTGACTTTATATCTCGCAATTCTGACTTTATATCTCGCAATTCTGACTTTATATCTCACAATTCTGACTTTATATCTCGCAATTCTGACTTTATATCTCGCAATTCTGACTTTATATCTCGCAATTTTGAGTTTATGTCACACAATTCTGAGTAAAAAATTCACAATTACCTTATTTTTTATTGTTCAGTGCCAAAGCAAGCTTCCACAATGATGTCACTCATTTTCTTTAAAAACTTTACCTAGAGAGAAAAAAAAATGTATTGAAACAGGGTTGCAGCACAATCTAAGTATAAAAACGTAACATTAGTTAATGAAAATACATTGTTCATTGTTTGTTCATGTTAGTTCACAGTGCATTAACTATAATGTTAGCAAGATTTTAATAATGTATAAGTAAATGTTGAAACTAACATAAACAAAGATTAATAAATGCTGTATAAGTGCAGTTCACTATTAGATCATGTTAACTAATGTAGTTATCTAATGAACCTTATTATAAAGTGTTACCAGAACATTACTGGATTTATGTTGTGTCTACATGAGCATTGCAAAAGTTGGCATAAATGACAAATAGCGCTCGTTTTGTAGAATGATCCATATAATTTATAGTACTTGTGGATATTGCGACATTCTCTTGATTTTACATATCAGTAAAAGTGAAAATTGCACACTCTTCTCATTTTAATTATTTATGTGACAACATTTGGACAGCTGCAAAGTAATTAAACCCCGGCTCTAGTTTGCAACTTTTGCGTTACTTTTGAATGTGTTATGCTGCACATTTAAGTCTGATGACTCAGGAGCACATATGGCCCAACGCCTGTTTGCATATTTCACCATATGATCAGAAAAACGACAGCAGATGTGAACGCGGCGCAGCAGGTTGGTTGGTGGAGCCCTTTGACTGCAGTGGGAGAGAAATCTTTTATTTAGAGAGGATGTTCAACGCAACACTGACAAACTCAAACAGGTGAGAAGCGGTTGAGAAAGTTGGCTTTCCTGGAAGCGAACAGTGTGTAAAGAGAGAAGAGATCCTCCTGTGTGTGTGTGTGTGTTAGCTCAGCTTAGAAGCATTGTTATGTACGCCGTCCAATAACACATGCCAAGAGTTTCGCTCCTAAATCCAACCCCAAATCCTTCTGGGCTTCCCTCCTCTTTCTGTGTGCCTCCATCCTCCTCCATCATCAGTAGGCGTGGCGGTGTGCCGGCGACATCGCCGTTAACCCCACATCAGTGGGCTGTGGTTGGTTAATGACGGAGTGGGTTGGGCCGAGACTTCGCTCCCCGAGCCAGACAGCTGCAGTGGAACCGTCCTGGATTCTGTTACACCAGCTGCTCTTCAAAACCCAACCGATCCCAGCCAAGCAGAACCTGGTCTGCCTGTTCCCTCCGCAACAGAGAAAACATATTTACCAAATGTTCGGCGCATGACCGTGTACTTTGTGAAAGCATCTAATGAGGAAGAATCATATTTTTGATTATTACTATTATTATTATTTATTTATTGGCAGACTGGAGGTTAATGTGGAAATGCACTCCTGGCGTGGATAAGGAACAATTAGGAAGTATTCCAGGATGTCTGTTAGTTTTGGAAAAGCGGTGCCCAAGGCTAAACGCTATGAGCGATATATTCTCAATTTTACACTTGCGTATTATCCGAATTATATTAATACGTTAGGTAAGTTTGGCGAAGAGAGAGACGGGGTAGTTTGGCGAGAAGAGGGTGCAACAAACTTTTCAGGCCAAAATGGGGACTGTAATATACTGAACAATGTGGAAACAATTACCTCTTGGCAAGGGCGAGTTTGGCAAAGCTCTGCAGATCTGCAAAACCAACCTACCAGACGGGGTGTGTGTGTGTGTGTGTGTGTGTGTCACTGCAAAGAATATGCAATAGGTGGGCAAATGAGAAAAGTATCTTTAAATAATAATAATAATAATTAAAAAAAAAACTTTTTCACTTTAAATAGATAAATAAATAAAAAACATTCGTCGATAAATAAGTATGCACCTTTATATCTGCAAACTTCCGACTTCACGCTTTGCTCTCAAATGTGACTTCATTGTGACTTTTTACTCATGCATTTATTGATTGTAATCGAGACGTCGCTTATCGTAATTGTAACTTTGCAATTCACAATTGTGACTTTATCTCATAATCTGACTTTAAATATCATAATAGAGACTTTTTCTGTTATTATCACAATGGGACACAATTACGTCTCATAATTGTGTGTCCTCATGTCTTGAAACAACATTCCTTCTGATGTTCATTCATGTTTATTTGATGCTATAATATATTATAATATATTAAAGACACACTAGATGCTATTTATTGATTAAACTTCTTTAAAAAACTACAATATTTTAAATTTGAAACTGTTGTCAGTGTCCTCTTTGCTCCTCGATGTATTTTTCACCGCGTGAGAACATGATGTGTGGCGTGAGAGCGCATGGCAACAGTAACTAAAGGGGGCGGGTCTTCATACTAGTTCATTTATAGCATCAAATAAACATGAATGAACATCAGAAGGAATGTTGTTTCAAGCGCGGAAACAAACTTTCAAGTTCGCCAACGTTAATCCAAAATGGGGGATTCGGGGTTACGATTGGTCAGATCGCCTGTCAATCAAACTGTTTGTGAAGGGTCGATTGTAGCGTTACCGCACACCTGTGTGAAAGCCACTGCCGCTCATTTTGATAAAGTTTCTCTACCAGGTTTACCTGACACATTCTCATGAAAACGTCACGAACGACGGAAAGTTCTGCCGACGGAATGAGCCAAGCTGTGGAATTTCATTTTTATGATGTCATTGTCTCGGGATGAAGCTGATTGGCTTTAACATGGTAAGTATATACTCTTTTGGAGATCTCTCTCTCTCTCTCTCCTCACACACTCATCCATATGGATGTGATTTTGGTAATCCTGCAGACTCAGTGAGCAGACAGCTGGGAATGATGGGATAGGTTGTGCCACAGGACCGTGGATCTGGAAGACACGATCATACGTAAAGTACCGAGAACAACGTGATCCCGGAGCTCGCGGGTCGTGCCACTCAGGTAACTGTCAGGTTTGTTGTCTCGGTTTGATCGGCGTCTTTAAGAGTGCGAAAAGTTGAGTTGAAAAGATGCAATAGAAGTGCAAAGAAAATAATCTGAGCCTTGGCAAACTTGGCATCTCCTAAAAGCGCTCGAGTGCCAGAACACTCATCTGACACATCTGATCGTCTGTTCCAATCCATATGTCGCGAATCAAATGAGCACCAGCCTTCCTCTCGGTGTTCGGCACTGCGAGAAGTTAAACATCAGAATACATGTGCGAAAGTTCCGAAAATAAACCACAAATTACAGCTGCCCCGGGGAAACTTATTTAAACCTCATAAAAATAAAGTTCACTAATGCATAAAGGTTGCATAAGTATCCCTTTCAGCGTTTAGTTTTCTTTCTTTTTCTTTCAGCTTTTATGAAAAACAATGTGGCAACTTTACGAGAGGTTGGAAAGCCAGGTACTGTATACCTGCCGTCTGGAGCAAAGCATGCTGGGAGATTATTTTTAGCTGCTGTGGGATGGAAGATATAGACACAAATATAAAATATTTACAAGCATTCTCTCTTAGTGAGAGAGAAGAGAGAGAGAGAGAGAGAGAGAGAGAGAGAGAGAGAGAGATTCAAAAGTGACAGTAAAGACATTTATAATGTTGCAAAAGATTCCATTCAAATGCATTCTGCTCTTTTTAACTTTCTATTATTCACAGAATAACATGATCAGCATTAATGTTTTTAAGCAGCAAATGATCATGTGACACTGAAGACTAGAGTAAATTCAGCTCTCCATCGCTGGAATAAATGACACTTTACTATATATTCACATAGAAAACAGCCATTTTAAATTACAAAAATATTTCAGAATTTTACTGTATTTTTGATCAAACAAATGCAGAACATAAAAGACAAAAACAACCTCAAACCTTTGAATGGTGAGTGTATGTCTCATACATATGCATGGATTATCATAACAAAAACACATTCCTCAAGAATATTTAAATAAATTAACTGACTGTATTAAATCTCATCTAATCTATTAATATTATTATTTTGCATTTCAATATGTAATTAGAGTAGTAAACATGGAATAATAACTTGGCGTATATGTTGTATCTCAGCACTTCGTGACACACTTGCATCATTTTTAAATCCTCCAACTTCACACTCAGTTAAATGCCACAAGCGGACGCAGCTCCAAATGACACAATCCAACAAGTGACGCGTTAGATGTTTACTGCCTGTGAACACAGGGACCAGAACTGCAAGAGTTATTCGCGTTTTAACCAATATGTTTCAACACATGCGTAAATAAAGTAAGTGTTTGAGGAACAGAAAGAATCTGAAATCACGAAAAGCACAGCAGGTGTGTTTTTCTGTATGTTTGGACCAGTGTTTCATCCAGAACTTGCATATAGGGTGCACTGCCTCAGTCCAAAAAGAGCATCTGAAATTGGCTGTAAATGTCAGTGTGTAGGTGGTCCTACAGGAGGCACAGCTTTAAAAAGTAGCAGAGCTTCTATACACTTTCACAGTCACCCCACCCACATGTTTACAAACATTCAGCAAATGCCTCGGGCGGATTCATGGTTTCAGCAGCGATGGTTCCTTCAAAGCTACAGCCAGCAGAACTGTGGTCGGATTACTCACATTCAGTCCTGTAAACAAGTATGTTTCCTCATAGGAGCAAAAAGAGGAGCCATTCGGGTGTAACGGTGCTTATACACCATCCATCCCTACATCCATCCATCCATCTATCAATCTATCCATCTATCCATCCATCCATCTATCCATCTATCATCTATCAATCTATCCATCCGTCCATCTATCCATCCATCCACCTATCCATCTATCATCTATCAATCTATCCATCCGTCCATCTATCCATCCATCCATCTATCAATCTATCCATCTATCCATCCGTCCATCTATCATCTATCAATCTATCCATCCGTCCATCTATCCATCCATCCACCTATCCATCTATCATCTATCAATCTATCCATCCGTCCATCTATCCATCCATCCACCTATCCATCTATCATCTATCAATCTATCCATCCATCCACCTATCCATCTATCATCTATCAATCTATCCATCCGTCCATCTATCCATCCATCCACCTATCCATCTATCATCTATCAATCTATCCATCCATCCACCTATCCATCCATCCATCTATCAATCTATCCATCCATCCACCTATCCACCTATCCATCTATCATCTATCAATCTATCCATCCATCCACTTGTCCATCCATCCATCCATCTATCCATCCATCCATCTATCCATCCATCCATCCATCTGTCCATCCATCCACCTGTCCATCCATCCATCTATCAATCTATCCATCCATCCATCCATCCATCCATCTATCCATCCATCCACCTGTCCATCCATCCATCAATCTATCCATCTATCAATCTATCCATCCATCTATCAATCTATCCATCCATCCATCCATCTATCAATCTATCCATCCATCTATCCACCTGTCCATCCATCCATCTATCCATCCATCCATCTATCCACCTGTCCATCCATCCATCTATCCATCCATCCATCTATCCACCTGTCCATCCATCCATCTATCAATCTATCCATCCATCCATCATCCATCCATCCATCCAACCATCCATCTATCCATCAATCCATCCATCCATCCATCCATCCATCCATCCATCTATCAATCTATCCATCTATCCATCCATCCATCTATCCATCCACCTGTCCATCCATCCATCTATCAATCTATGGATGGACCTTTGCACCCACTATTTAAAATTTGGATGCACATAAATGAAAATAAATAGTGCTTAGAACTTGTAATTTTGTTTCTTATCAATTGACCCTTCGGCGACCGTTTGATTGACAGGCAATCTGACCAATCATAACCCTGAATCCTCACGTCTTTCCGCGCTTTCCTTCTGATGTTCATTCATGTTTATTTGACGCTATAAATGATGTATGAAGAGATGATCGAGGAGCTACAGCGATCTGTCACCACACATTAAACACACACTAGACGCTATTTATTGATTAAACTTCTTTAACAAATTACAATATTTTAAATAAGTAACTTTCTTGTCTGTCGACACGGTGAGGGAGAACATGATGTGTAACTAAAGGGGGGGGGGGTTTTTGCGAAGGGTCAATTGTAAGTGCGCAGCTCTGTGCTTGATCAATTATTTCCATCAAGTAACCTCACTCGTCCGACAAGCATAAATAAATAAATAAAACTCATAAAGCAGACATTTGGCAGCTGATAAGTCCCACCTGTGCTTCCCTGCCTTGGCTCTAACCCATGGAGGACTTGTTACCGCCATTCTTACGGACAAAATGGGCGACAGAGCTTTCGTAAGTGACTCATTACTGATGAAAGCTTTATCACTTTTTCCTTCAGGAAACCAGAACGATCTTAGAAAAGCTGTCAAAATACAGGGTTCTGGTTGCAGAGTTCTTCCAGGACACCTCCAACTTCTAACTATATGGTCACCAGTGAGTCAGAAGTTTGAAAGTTTGAGCCCACAGACCCTGAGATGACATTTTCAAAGTGTTTCGCGGCCAACCATTTGACAAACAGCACCGAGTGCCGAGCCCGCTACATTACGAATAGATTTGAAGCAAAAAAGTATTTGAAACTTTTGAAAGGGAAAGAACTACAATCCCATGAAGCACCGTGACAAACATAATCAAAGTAAAATCGATTTTTAAGTTCTTGATTACATCGATTGAAAACCAAATATTTTATTGCAAATAAAGGAATGCAGGGGGACCGAATCGATTGCACAATTTGCCGTGCTTCATTGGAGTGGGCGGAGCTAAAAAAAAGCTCCTTTAATGCATTTTGCTTGCTCTCTGATTGGAGGAATTTACTGTGCATCATCATGGGTAATGTAGTTTATCAATCCCAAAATTCCCACTTTAAACACAACTATTTAAAAAAAAAAAAAGGGTGGAAAAATGTAAACAGATGCAATGAACACCATCAATTAAAGAGTTAGTTCACCCAAAAATGAATTACTCCAAACCCATAAGACGTGCATTCATCATCAGAACACAAATAAAGATCTTTTTGGCGAGCTTCTGACTCGCCAGCAATGCAATTTACACATTCAAGGTCCAGAACGATGGGAAAAACATCATTAAAGCAATGCATGTGACTCCAGGAAGTGAAAAAATATATATTTCACCACTTTATTTTGGAAAATATTGACCGCACTATGCGTGTTGTGTTGACTCAAGACCAGATGTTGTTCCCTGAACACGCTTTGGATAATAAAACTCAATAAACTTGAGGTTAAACCACTATCATTTTGGGCCTCGAATGAAGGGCGAGTAATTAATGACAGAATGAGTGTGAACTAAAAATTTAACATTGGTCGGAGTTATCCTTAAAAATCCATTTCCCTTTGGAGAAAGCAAACGCGGAACATGGAAGCCGTTGCGTTTTGGAGCATTAGATGCAATGTGGAGATGGTTAACATGGTTGATCACAGTTTTAAACCTGAAAAAGACTCTGGCAACTCCACCCACTCACTGCTCTGGAAATCGGTCCGTATGATTCATTGTGGGAGGAGAGGAGGCCAACCTGGCAAGCCCAGCGACACCACAGTACAAATACATGTGAATCAGAGGGGTTGCCTTAATTTCAGTCTAATCGTCGCAGTCTTAATCATCACGTAACGTGTTTTCCAGCGTGTTGTGGAACGTCTGAGACTGACCATCTATCCTTCTGTTTTCCCGCTAATTAAACAGTTCTTCCCAAAGGAAATCTGACTAAAGTAATGAGGCCCCTTTTTCTCAGTTTAAGGTTTTCCCAGTCTGTGAAAGACACCTAATTTTGACAATTACAACTACCCTGAAAAAAAAAAACAAAGTGCAAAAATGTGAATGAAATTGAGCTTATTCAGTAATTTAAACCAGACATCCGTGCATTCGCTGTTTCAGCCCCCAGACCCAGAAAAGCAAGCTTTCTGCAGGATACAGGGGAATAAAGGCCAGTATTAACCTTTCTACCACTGAATATTAATCAGCATTTAATAAAAGGAAAACAACCCACTTGCCACTCCAAATATTATCAGTGTGACATTACCTTTATTTTCATTTTGCGAGACGTTTTGCAAAAAAATTTCAAGATAAACACTTACGCCTCAGCATTCAATAGTCCGAAAAGCAGGGGGAGTTAGGCTAGGAAAATAAAATCATGAAATAAAACAAACATGGCACTTGCCGAGGAGAGCGTATTGGACGCGGCGCTTTCCTCTGGCTCGGTCCGCTTTGAGAGAGATGCATTGTAGGTTTTGGATTGACGAGGGCAACCACGTTTCCATGTTCATGAGCTGGCGCTAGCCAGGAAGACTCCCATTAGAAGCGAGTGCGTGTGGTTTCTCGTGAACACGCTTGGGACAGAAACACAAATTCCCTCATTTCTCACTGCAGACGAAAATGTCACTGTAAAATGGGAGCAATATGGTCAGTCATAAACCTAGCAAAAAAAACAACATTTTATGGAAGGCAGAACAAACACTCTTTAAATGAGCTCTTAATGTTAAAATAAAAAAAAAAATAAAACACAAGATTAAATTATGAACTTCATAGTTTCCTGCTTGAAATAATCATAATAAATGTTAGACATAATAAAAACATACGTAAAATATGTGCATATCCTACACATAATGGGGTCTATAAGTATTTTGTTTCTGATTTAATACAAATTACATTGTAATCAGTGATGTTGGGTTGAAAATGCACAAACCAGCAGTTGGGTTAAATGTTTGACCAATGTGCCGGGTAGTTTGATTTAAGTTACTACTTTTTAAAAAGTACTACATGTCTGGCTTAAACTGAACCCAAAATAGGGGGGGAATGCTGGGTTGAAAATGTACAAACCCAGCGATTGGGTTATTTTAACCCAGTGGCTGGGTTAAATGTTTGACTAATGTGCTGGTAGTTTGATTTAAGTTACTACTTTTTAAAAATTACTACATGTCTGGCTTAAACTGAACCCAAAATAGGGGGGGAATGCTGGGTTGAAAATGTACAAACCCAGCGATTGGGTTATTTTAACCCAGTGGCTGGGTTAAATGTTTGACTAATGTGCTGGTAGTTTGATTTAAGTTAACTACTTTTTAAAAAATTACTACATGTCTGGCTTAAAATGAACCCAAAATAGGGGGGGAATGCTGGGTTGAAAATGTACAAACCCAGCGATTGGGTTATTTTAACCCAGTGGCTGGGTTAAATGTTTGACTAATGTGCTGGTAGTTTGATTTAAGTTAACTACTTTTTAAAAATTACTACATGGCTGGCTTAAACTGAACCCAAAATAGGGGGGGAATGCTGGGTTGAAAATGTACAAACCCAGCGATTGGGTTGTTTTAACCCAATGGCTGGGTTAAATGTTTGACTAATGTGCTGGTAGTTTGATTTAAGTTAACTACTTTTTAAAAAATTACTACATGTCTGGCTTAAAATGAACCCAAAATAGGGGGGGAATGCTGGGTTGAAAATGTACAAACCCAGCGATTGGGTTGTTTTAACCCATTGGCTGGGTTAAATGTTTGACTAATGTGCTGGTAGTTTGATTTAAGTTAACTACTTTTTACAAATTACTACATGGCTGGCTTAAACTGAACCCAAAATAGGGGGGGAATGCTGGGTTGAAAATGTACAAACCCAGCGATTGGGTTGTTTTAACCCAATGGCTGGGTTAAATGTTTGACTAATGTGCTGGTAGTTTGATTTAAGTTAACTACTTTTTAAAAATTACTACATGTCTGGCTTAAAATGAACCCAAAATAGGGGGGGAATGCTGGGTTGAAAATGTACAAACCCAGCGATTGGGTTGTTTTAACCCAGTGGCTGGGTTAAATGTTTGACTAATGTGCTGGTAGTTTGATTTAAGTTAACTACTTTTTAAAAAATTACTACATGTCTGGCTTAAAATGAACCCAAAATAGGGGGGAATGCTGGGTTGAAAATGTACAAACCCAGCGATTGGGTTGTTTTAACCCAATGGCTGGGTTAAATGTTTGACTAATGTGCTGGTAGTTTGATTTAAGTTAACTACTTTTTAAAAAATTACTACATGTCTGGCTTAAAATGAACCCAAAATAGGGGGGGAATGCTGGGTTGAAAATGTACAAACCCAGCGATTGGGTTGTTTTAACCCAATGGCTGGGTTAAATGTTTGACTAATGTGCTGGTAGTTTGATTTAAGTTAACTACTTTTTAAAAATTACTACATGTCTGGCTTAAAATGAACCCAAAATAGGGGGGGAATGCTGGGTTGAAAATGTACAAACCCAGCGATTGGGTTGTTTTAACCCAATGGCTGGGTTAAATGTTTGACTAATGTGCTGGTAGTTTGATTTAAGTTAACTACTTTTTACAAATTACTACATGGCTGGCTTAAAATGAACCCAAAATAGGGGGGAATGCTGGGTTGAAAATGTACAAACCCAGCGATTGGGTTATTTTAACCCAATGGCTGGGTTAAATGTTTGACTAATGTGCTGGTAGTTTGATTTAAGTTAACTACTTTTTAAAAAATTACTACATGTCTGGCTTAAAATGAACCCAAAATAGGGGGGGAATGCTGGGTTGAAAATGTACAAACCCAGCGATTGGGTTGTTTAAACCCAATGGCTGGGTTAAATGTTTGACTAATGTGCTGGTAGTTTGATTTAAGTTAACTACTTTTTAAAAATTACTACATGTCTGGCTTAAAATGAACCCAAAATAGGGGGGGAATGCTGGGTTGAAAATGTACAAACCCAGCGATTGGGTTGTTTAAACCCAATGGCTGGGTTAAATGTTTGACTAATGTGCTGGTAGTTTGATTTAAGTTAACTACTTTTTAAAAATTACTACATGTCTGGCTTAAAATGAACCCAAAATAGGGGGGAATGCTGGGTTGAAAATGTACAAACCCAGCGATTGGGTTGTTTTAACCCAATGGCTGGGTTAAATGTTTGACCAATGTGCTGGTAGTTTGATTTAAGTTAACTACTTTTTACAAATTACTACATGGCTGGCTTAAAATGAACCCAAAATGGAAAAAAATCAGACACGCAATTACTAGAGGCGACAATAAAAATCAAAAGGTAAACATTTATTAATAAGCAATTTCATAAATGTTTATTGTTTTAATATTATTGATAAAACGTATTAAGAAATGTCCATTTCCATCATATTTCGGGTTCATTTTAAGCGAGCAATCCAGTCATTTTTAAACAATTGTTCAGTTAAATAAAACTACTCAGCAGGTTGGGCAAACATTTAACCCATTTGCTGGGTTAAAACAATAACAAACATCGCTGGGTTTGTCCATTTTCAACCCAACTTGGGGTTGTTTTTAAACCAACATTTTTTGGAGTGTATAACAAGTTTTGTCTGTTGCATTTTTAAAAATCCTAAAGCTTTGCTTATTTTGAATCCCAGTCTTCCAGACTCTTGGATCCCACTGTGCACGGATAAGTATATGCAAACATGCAGTTTATAAAGCAAAACATGGGATAGTTTATGAAGTAAAACTTCCAGTCGAACACTGTACCTGGTCCTGCGTGCCGTGCGAGTGCAAATATGCTTGGACTGGGAAGGAGACTGTTTTGAAAGAGCGATAGCATCGGTTGGCACTCGGTGAGAAGCTCACAGGACGGGCCCTCCGTCTGAACACAAAGAGAGGGCCGACAGACCACGAACAGAGAGGGAGGGACGAACACGAGTGAGAGGGGAGGCGGGAAAGAAAAGAACATGCTAACACGCTACATCCTCCACTGGCATTGATTTCCCACCGACTGGAGTAAAAATTACCATTCAAGTTCTTTTGATGAACATATTTGAGATCCTCTTGTGCTGAAATTGTCATTTGCATCGTTGAGCATCAAGACGGTCCATAATACAGTCCCTAGAGAAAGCTATAGTATTGATCATGCTAATACTGATACTGGTTTGCATTCTCATTCATCTCCATAGCAAACCCTTCACTCTAAAAAATCTTAGGTCATTTTTTGGGGGGATATTTTCCAATGTTTGGGTAGTTTTTGTGTTACACAGATCCTGGGTCAGACGTAACAACCCAGTGTTTGGGTAGTTTATGTGTTACCCAGATCCTGGGTCAGACGTAACAACCCAGTGTTTGGGTAGTTTTTGTGTTACTCGGATCCTGGGTCAGACGTAACAACCCAGTGTTTGGGTAGTTTTTGTGTTACACAGATCCTGGGTCAGACGTAACAACCCAGTGTTTGGGTAGTTTTTGTGTAACACAGATCCTGGGTCAGACGTAACAACCCAGTGTTTGGGTAGTTTTTGTGTTACCCAGATCCTGGGTCAGACGTAACAACCCAGCGTTTGGGTAGTTTTTGTGTTACACAGATCCTGGGTCAGACGTAACAACCCAGCGTTTGGGTAGTTTTTGTGTTACCCGGATCCTGGGTCAGACGTAACAACCCAGTGTTTGGGTAGTTTTTGTGTTACTCAGATCCTGGGTCAGACGTAACAACCCAGTGTTTGGGTAGTTTTTGTGTTACACAGATCCTGGGTCAGACGTAACAACCCAGTGTTTGGGTAGTTTTTGTGTTACTCGGATCCTGGGTCAGACGTAACAACCCAGTGTTTGGGTAGTTTTTGTGTTACCCAGATCCTGGGTCAGACGTAACGACCCAGTGTTTGGGTAGTTTTTGTGTTACCCAGATCCTGGGTCAGACGTAACAACCCAGTGTTTGGGTAGTTTTTGTGTTACCCAGATCCTGGGTCAGACGTAACAACCCAGTGTTTGGGTAGTTTTTGCGTTACCCAGATCCTGGGTCAGACGTAACGACCCAGTGTTTGGGTAGTTTTTGCGTTACCCAGATCCTGGGTCAGACGTAACAACCCAGTGTTTGGGTAGTTTTTGTGTTACACAGATCCTGGGTCAGACGTAACAACCCAGTGTTTGGGTAGTTTTTGTGTTACACTGATCCTGGGTCAGACGTAACAACCCAGCGTTTGGGTAGTTTTTGCGTTACCCAGATCCTGGGTCAGACGTAACGACCCAGTGTTTGGGTAGTTTTTGTGTTACTCTGATCCTGGGTCAGACGTAACAACCCAGTGTTTGAGTTATTTATGTGCCCTCATCAGGAGAGATCAGTGCAGCTCCATCAAATTGGTGCATGTCTTAAGTAAAATAAACATTTTTAAAGAAATAATAAGATAGTATTATAGTAAAAAATAATCAACACATTGCTGGGTTAAATAAACCACCCAATTTGCTGGGTAAAAGTGCATTTGAGAAAGTGCACTACTTGCAGATAATATTAATGAAATAAAAGGCCATTTAAGTGTACTTAAGAGTACAATTTCATAATTAAGTAATTAAGCTTTAATTTACCATATGCTTCGTGTTTTAATAATCTTTAGTCATGCTTTATAGTACACTTATTTTGACGTGTTGACTAACATCCTGAAGCAAATGTATTTCTTGGCCAACAATCATATTCATGAGAATATACAGTGACTCTTCGAATCACTCAGCGCAATTTAACTTTACAGGAATCACTTCAAAACATGTTTACTCTGTTTATTATCTTGTTTGTTTCTGCTTCAGGAAGGAGACTGTTTGCTGAGAGTGACCGTCAGAGGTCTACAGCGTTTAACCAACACATGCTAACCCTGCTGTCCTGTGTGAGGAGGCCTTGTACAGTTCTGTATTGTGGAAAGGAAAGGAAATCTAAGTCCGCTAAACCCCATATTAGGTCGGCAGACGTCAACGACCCTCTGCTAATATTTACCATGAACATTAGCTTGAGTGTACAGTCAGAAATGGGTTTATTAAAAAGCGTTAATTCCAAGCAAACATCGATTATTAGCAATAAAGGAGTTTGTGTCAAGGGCTTTGATGTGAGCTGTTTGTGATATACACTTCTGGGCAATGAGACATGGAGCAGGGGGATTCTTGGAAGGTCAGTGAGTTATTTTACATTCATGTTAGAGAGCAGTCCGATCAGGCGAAAGCGGCCCAATGTTTTGGGTTGGAAACAGCATCAGTTCTGTTCGGGAATAGAGTGACATTCATCTGTGTTTATTTGCCCTGTCAGGTGATACCGGAGCGCTTGCTAAAAGGTTTTGTTTTGAAAAGCTCAGACTCTGGATTTTTTTATTAGAAATTCAAACTTAGTTGCATGACAAGTCTAATATGCGGTACAATGCAGCGCCAAGGGCCGAGGATTAGGGCGATGAGACACACACACACACACACACACACACATAAAAATGCTACGCACACATATGCATGCACGCATGTGGGCTCGTCCAAACGGACAGAAAGTGAGGATTTGGCCACGGATAAGTGTGAGCAATCATGCATAAACACACGCGATGCAAACGACGTCAACGGCCGACCCACAAACAGTCGAGCTTACTTCATCAGTTCAACAAATGATGCTTTTACTGTCAAAATGCAGATTTATGCAAAATTGCAAATATAAGAAACTAATAAAAACAGATTAACAGAGTCGACAAGAAGATTCGTTTTATTTCATTTAAATTTAACATTACTTATAAATAAATGTTAAATACAAATAAGTTACATATTTGCATGGCAGTTAAAAAGTTGTATATGTTATATGTTGCGTAATATATATATATCAATTATTCAAATTATTATGTATGTGCACTGTGTATAACAAAAACATATAATATTTATATAAAAAATATAAAAAATGTAATATGTAATATTTATATGTTATATAAATATTTTAATATGCATGTATACAGATATTTCTTAAACAAATACACACAGTACACACATACTATATTATTATGTAAACAATATATATACTATATATATATGTACTATATATATTATGTAAACAAACTTTTATTTTGGATGTGATATATATATAATATAATATATATCTATTCATTATATCATTATATATATATATATATATATATATATATATATATATATATATATATACATACTGTCTATATTAGTTAAATATATCAGACAATCAGGCCATATTTTTATCATCTAAAATGACAGAAGATGGTTAAAACATGAATATCCAAGAACATATTTATCATACACACACACACAGTCCTTTAGATAGCTTTTTCATATTCATTTCAATATTCAACTTTTTACCCATCACCCCCTGAAATTACGCAATTGTGCGCTTTCCAAAGTATTACAAACCTGTTAGAAAGAAGCCTTGAGAAAGTGACACGAGCGGGGAAAGTGAGAGGAAGAGATGGAGATATCCTGCTAATCTGAAACACATAAAGATAGTGTTACACCCCTCAGTATTTCACAGTAGCATTGTTTTCGTTTTCCCATTCTCGCTTCAACCCTCCCCTGCATTTTTTCTCTTTCCCTCTCCCTTCAATTTGAGTCACACTCGTGCATCCTGATGGAAGAGATTTCAGGAAATAAATCTCGACAATTTCCTCCGAGTGTAATATTAGAATCCACCGGCAGCGAGGAGAGTCCGCAGGGTTGCTGCAATCTCATGAAACTCTCGTGCAGATACCCGTATTATTATGCATGCATGTCTACGTGCGCATTTATGGCGTCTAAAGTGGCAGTTTCTGTTTCTAGAAGGTTCCTGTCTTGCTGTGCCAGTTCAATTTCCCAGGCCTGAACCGGACACGTGTGCATGTGTGTGTGTAAGTGAGTGCGACACTGCTTCATCCAACGTTTCGGGCCGACCTCTTCTCACGTTCCTTTGCGCTTTACATCAGTTAACAATGCTTTAAAGCCAAAACAACATCTTCAGTAATACTGACGAGGACATAACCATAGCGAAAACTGAAAAGTGAAAGAAATAAGCTGTTATTTTGAGCGTGCACAGTTGTGGTCGAGTTAGTTAAGTAGATTTTTAGCCAGCGAGTGTTTGTCTATGCAGTCACTCCTGCTGCCATCATTTTTCAACCAAGTTTCTCGCTGTTTGCGCATAGTTACCTGTGTGTCTGAGGTGGAAAGAGCTGGGGGCAGGAATTAAGAGTGAGTTGGGCAGAGCCATTGGATCTCATCACTCCTTCATTACGTTGGCATGCCCAGGAATCAAACTGACTCTGCAGAAAGAATAGGCCCTTTCATTTAGCATGGCCTGCAGGGTAGAGAGGGAGGGTCAACCAGAGAGACCAGAGTGAGAGAAAGATACTACAGACCGAAAGGAGCTGGGCACATGGCTGGTTGTCTATACAGAAATCCGCATTCTGATTCTTATGATTCCCGTTGCAAAAAATGCGGCCGGAATCCAGTCATAAAAACGGAATATACTCTGTGCATCAAGCAGTCATTCACACTCCAATCCAGAAGGGGGCGTACGTGATAATGCAACACTGTTTGCTAACAACAGGAAAAAGTGCCTATCCACTATATACTCCACTCTATCGGGTGTCTGCAAATTTGAGTGAACGACTTCATTCCCTGCATTCGTTCGCTACTTTATACCCACAATTCTGATTTCGATGTACATTCGCTGACGTAGTATTTCCCAAAATCCAATGTGGAGGGGACTGAGAGCGCGTGTGATCCAGAGATTACTTTTGTAATGAGGAGTCAGAAACCAAATGCAGCTTTATTTAAAAACGTGGTACAACGGGCAATGGTCGATGAACAGCAAACAGGGATAAACAGAATCGTAGTCAAAAACACAGGGACAGGCAGCAAGAATTAGGCAACGGGGGAAAACAGGCGAAATCAAAAAACACAGAAATAATGCTCGGAATTGACGGGGGAACCAAATCAAGACTTCGCAGAGAAGTGGTGTGTGAGCAGCGCTTATATGGTGTGGGTGATGAGGTGCAGCGGGTGATGGTAATTGGTGACTGGGTGATGAGGTGCAGCTGGCGCGGTAATCAGTGACTGGGTACGGGGCTTATGGGAAATGTAGTCCGTGTGAATGAATGGGAGTATGAGTGTGTGAAAGTCTAAGGTGAAGTGCCCTCTAGTGGTTTTCACGGGCACTTCAACTTCACAGCTTTCTTCTTTCTGCTTTAACATTCATTTCATGTTAGTTCTATTGTTTTAACTTTTTTTTATTATTAATAATTACTCGAATAAAACCTACTAAAATATAGAGAGCCATTAGATTAATTTTAAAAATATATTATTAATAGTAATAAAAATATAATATATACATATATATATATTATTTTTATTATTAAAATATATTACGTAGGCATTAACTGAATTTAATGTTACTAACAGCAAGGTGTTAATAATTTGCGGCATTGTTGTTAACTCGTTAAACTTTAAGAGATGATCATTTATTGGGTGATTTAAAAAATATTTGTTAATCATCTGTAGCGCATTGATCCTAAAGTAATCATAAATCACAGAAATTAAAACAGATTTCAAAGGCTCCCTAAAAATTGTCAAATTTTTAGGTAAATTATTAAAATGTAAAAGTTTAACAAAAATAAATTCATTAGACATACTTCTTGAATCAAATGAAAAACAAAATCCAATAAAACTAAAATAGAAAAAAAAAGAGATAAATTTGAGAAAAAAATCAAATGGAATTTGGGGAAAATACAGAGGATTTCATATTGCTCTATTCTGACCTACAAGCTTCGATTGATTTTATTCTCACTCAGATAATGCTGTAAATTATCCAAGGAACAGCATAAATTCAGCCATGGCGGTGTTTTGCAGATCAAATATGGTGCATTTACATAAAGGAAATTAATCCTAAAATCAATATTTGGTCACACTTTAGTTCTCTCTATTAACTAACTTTTGCCTCAATAAACTCCTAATTACTGCTTATTAATAGTTAGTAAGGATGTAGATTATGGTCATGAAAAATAAGCATTAATATGTGCTTTATAAACAGACGATATCCTAGTAAAATGTGTGCTAATGAGCGAGTTAATAGTCAGAATTGGACCCTGAACTTAAAGTGTTCAAACTAAAGTATTTTAAATATGTTTTCCACTGCCAATAATAGTGTTGTGCTCTCAGCGTTGTTTCCATAACTCTGCATATTCCCCACCAAAATACTGTCTGGGTCTGATTATTGAATCACACGCAGTGTTATCTGGACCGCAGATACAGTAAACGTCACTGGGACAGGAAATTGTTAAAAATTTACCTGCTTAGCCCACGCCGCTATGACATGGACAGCTATATTTAGTCTGCGGTTTCTCAGGTGACACTTGAACGACGCCGATGAACCGGTCGGTCAGGTTCTGAATCAGACATGGGGAAAAGGAGCGGATTCAGTCTGGAATATGTTGCAAGCATTATTTTTTAAAGCATGCAGAAATATGTGTGACACTTATCAAGACATTTATACAAATACAGTGTAAAATGACAAGAATTAAAGTCTGAATTTAAAAATGCATCGGTAAGGTCTCAGCATTTGTTAACATGAACTATGAGCAATTTATTTTTACAGCATTTATTAATGTTAATAAAAGTATAATAATTCACGATTTGTTCATGTAGTTCACACTAATGTTAACAGACTGTGTAGGAACTAGTTCATGTTTGCTAGTGTAGTTAACAAATAAAACCTTGTTGTAAAGTGTTACCATTGTGTTATGTATTTGTTGGTGTTTATGACAACTTTTCTGAACCATTTTTGCAATCGATGGGATTTTTAGCGATGGTATGACAGTGTCAAAACACTGAACATGATGTAAACAATAATAATGTGATGCCACCAATCATTTACTGTACTGTGAGTCTTCCAGCTGTCTGAGATGAAATCCGACCAGTTCTAACTTTTTTCTCTCGTTATTACGAGTTATAAAGTTTTTGGAATTGCGAGATATAAACTTGCAAAACTGCGAGTTTTAAAGTCAAAATTGTGAGACAAACTCGCAAATGTAAGGAAGAAATTCCAAATAGCAAGAGAAAAGTCAGAATTGCGAGAGAAAAGTCAGAATTGTGAGAGAAAAGTCAGAATTGCGAGAGAAAAGCCAGAATTGCGAGAAAAAAAGTCAGAATTGCGAGAAAAAAGTCAGAATTGCGAGAAAAAAGTCAGAATTGCGAGAGAAAAGCCAGAATTGCGAAAGAAAAGTCAGAATTGCGAGATATAAAGTCAGAATTGCGAGAGAAAAGCCAGAATTGCGAGAGAAAAGCCAGAATTGCGAAAGAAAAGTCAGAATTGCGAGAGAAAAGCCAGAATTGCGAGAGAAAAGCCAGAATTGCGAGAGAAAAGTCAGAATTGTGAGAGAAAAGTCAGAGTTGCGAGAGAAAAGTCAGAATTGCAAGAGAGAAAAGCCAGAATTGCGAGAGAAAAGTCAGAATTGCAAAAGAAAAGCCAGAATTGAGAGAGAAAAGTCAGAATTGCGAGAGAAAAGCCAGAATTGCGAAAGAAAAGTCAGAATTGCGAGAGAAAAGCCAGAATTGCGAGAGAAAAGCCAGAATTGCGAGAGAAAAGCCAGAATTGTGAGAGAAAAGTCAGAATTGCGAGAGAAAAGCCAGAATTGCGAGAAAAAAGTCAGAATTGCGAGAAAATAGTCAGAATTGCGAGAGAAAAGCCAGAATTGCGAAAGAAAAGTCAGAATTGCGATAGAAAAGTCAGAATTGCGAGAGAAAAGCCAGAATTGCGAGAGAAAAGCCAGAATTGCGAGAGAAAAGCCAGAATTGCGAAAGAAAAGTCAGAATTGCGAGAGAAAAGTCAGAATTGCGAGAGAAAAGCCAGAATTGCGAGAGAAAAGTCAGAATTGCGAGAGAAAAGCCAGAATTGCGAGAGAAAAGCCAGAATTGCGAGAGAAAAGCCAGAATTGTGAGAGAAAAGTCAGAATTGCGAGAGAAAAGCCAGAATTGCGAGAAAAAAGTCAGAATTGCGAGAAAATAGTCAGAATTGCGAGAGAAAAGCCAGAATTGCGAAAGAAAAGTCAGAATTGCGATAGAAAAGTCAGAATTCCGAGAGAAAAGCCAGAATTGCGAGAGAAAAGCCAGAATTGCAAGAGAAAAGCCAGAATTGCGAAAGAAAAGTCAGAATTGCGAGAGAAAAGCCAGAATTGCGAGAGAAAAGTCAGAGTTGCGAGAGAAAAGTCAGAATTGTGAGAGAAAAGTCAGAGTTGCGAGAGAAAAGTCAGAATTGCGAGAGAGAAGTCAGAATTGCAAAAGAAAAGCCAGAATTGAGAGAGAAAAGTCAGAATTGTGAGAGAAAAGTCAGAGTTGCGAGAGAAAAGTCAGAATTGCGAGAGAAAACCCAGAATCCCTTGCTATAAACTCGCAATAGCGAGAAAAAAGTGCGTGCTATCAGTCTTCCAGCTGCCTGAAATGCAGTCCGACTGTATGCCCAGCACCTCTGTCTGTGAGGCACAATTCAATTAAAAATGTGCTGTGCTATGACTGGACCGGGATCCAGACCGACTAGCGTTTCGCTGCATCAGAGAATTCTCGAACTGTGAAAATCGCGGGCACGGCTAACGTCTGCGTTTCCACTGGCTCGGCCCTCCCGCTGACAAACCAATTTCTTAAGCCTCAAGCCAGCCACCGCCACCCCTTAAAAGCCCAAAAGAGTCCTTAAAGGTGTGGATCTGTCATTAGCACATTTAGTTTGGCGCAAAAGCACATTGTTATTTTTAAGAGCCAGTGTTTGCACCAGCTGTATCTTTGGAGCGTGTGTGGATTCCCGTGGCTTTGCGCCTGTTCGGCTCGGTGTGTCCGCTTTGCCTGCCTACTGCCGAGGCGCTTCGCATGTTTAATCAGCTCGGCTGAAATGATCTCATTACTTACAGCTGTGGAATCGAGCTCGATTTTAACGCACCGATATACTGAACAAGGAGGGGAAAGTCACACTTCACAAACATCTGGATCAGACTAAACCCATTCAGACTTTACTTAAAGCAGGATGACGCATGTTAACAAACGGCCTCAGATCTGCTGAAACTTGTTAGTTTGTCGTAAATCACAGATAACGGCCGAGTGCCTGGAAGAACCTCTGACCTCAGCCCAGCCCTGACAGACATGCACGCTCGTTTCTGCGTGAGAAAACAAACAAACACAAACGTGCAACTGCAACTTCACTTGATGTCATAGAAGAAGCAACTTTTGTCTTATTTTAAAGAACATTTTAGCAATCCGAAGAACCTTTTTTTTTACTATAAAGTACTTTTTGTGGAATGGAAGGATTCCGAGGTAAAGAATAAAGAACCTTCATTTTTAAGAGTGTTTGTCACATGATTGTGACTTTATTTCTTGTATTATTTATATCACGATGGGACTTTAAGCTTGTTTCCGCCACTGAATAAAAAAGGTAACTGCGACTTTTTATCTCACAATTCTAACTTTTTTTTCTCTTGCAATTGCATGTTATAAAGTTTTTAGAATTGCGAGATATAAACTTACAAAAGTTATAAAGTCAGAATCGTTAGATTAATTCGCACTTGTAAAGAAACAAATCAGAATTGCAAAAACAGAGTCAGAATTCCGGGATATAAACTCACAATAGCGAGGAAAAAAGTCAGAATCGTTGGAATCTTGCAATTCTGAATTCTTTTCTCACAATTCTGACTTTTTTTTTCTCGCAATTGCATATTATAACGTTTTTTTTTTAGAATTGTGAGATATAAACTTGCAAAACTGTGAGTTATAAAGTCAGAATTGTTAGATTAACTCACACTTGTAAATAAACAAATAAGAATTGCAAAAAAAAGAGTCAGAATTCCCAACTCACAATAGCAAAATAAAAGTCAGAATTGCGAGAGAAAAGTCTGGATTCCTGGATATAAACTCGAAATTGTGAGAAAAAAGTCAGAATCATTGGAATCTTGCAATTCTTTTTTCACACTTTTTTTTCTCGCAATTGCATATTATAAACTTTTTTAGAATTGCGAGATAAGAACTTGCAAAACTGCGAGTTATAAAGTCAGAATTGTTTGATTAACTCGCAAATGTAAGGAAAAAAAGTCAGAATTGCAAGAAAAGACTCAGAATTCCTAGATATAAACTCACAATAGCAAAATAAAAGTCAGAATTGCGAGAGAAAAGTCTGAATTCCGGGATATAAACTCAGAATCGTTGGAATTGCGAGTTTATATCTTGCAATTCTGAATTCTTTTCTCACAATTCTGACTTTATAACTCGAAATTCTGAGAAAAAAATTTGAATTGTATGGAAGCTTGTGTCTGAGTCACGATTTTTTCTCTCTCACAATTGCGATTTTACACCATGGCTTTTTTCTCAGAATTGCGTGATATAAACTCTGTTTCTCGAAGTTGCAACTTTATATTGTGTAAAAGTGAATTTATATCTCAGTGTGACTTTAGATCTCACAATTACAATTTTATTTCCGCCAATAATGACTATGTACGGAGCCCCTAAAGGGACATTACGTTCACTTTGCGAGCGAACGCAACGTTTTTCACGGGAACGTCAAACATTTGTGAGAGAAAACCCAAAAGTTTCAGCAAATTTATTTCTCCCAATGTAACTTTAAATAACTTTTTCATGTAGCCTCCAATACATGATTAGATCCACAGTCACGTTTGACCGAGGCTTTCAGACGTTTCTATCCTTCTGGTCTTTTTATCTATTTGCAAGATGGCAGCGACAGAAAGGTCTTTTGGATTTCAACATTCTCAAAGAAATACTAGATAAAGTCACGTTTATTAAACCAGTGCATGACTTCACGATCAACAAAAGCCAGTTTGTGTCTAATTAATGCGTTTTTGTGCCAAAAGCAAAAGTTCTGAACAGCACAGACAGAATGAGAACGCTCCTAAAACAAAAAAAAGTAACAAATGGCAAACACGATTTACCAGTTTACCTCCAACGTTTGCACAAAATCTTCACACAATCACTTCAAGAAAAGATGAGAAGTTTCCCAAGGCCTTTTGTAGGATACACTCAAAAAAAAATATTTCTGTCTAAACATAAGTTTTATGTAATTTAATTACATAGCAATTTTCCATCCATTTGGATGACTAATAAACTTAATGTGATTCATATTTGTCAGTCATATATATATGAAATAGGTAAGATTTATGTAATAGTTGAGTATATGAATAGTGAGAGATTAAATGTCTTTTGTAATGTCAGTTGTAGTTCTTGTGTCCTTCAGAGATTCTGCTTGTTAACAGCAGGCGTTCATCATTACTGCTCAATCATGTCATTAGTAGTGCGCACACACATGACCACTAAACAGTGTTCATTAACCTGTGAACTAGTACATAAATCTCACCTATTTCATTTACGTATGACTGACAAATATGAATCACATTAAGTTTATAACTATGTCATCCAAATGAATGGAAAATTCCTATGTAATTAAATTACATAAAACGTATGTTTAGACTGAAATACTTTTTTGCGTGCACTCAGCCCGGTTCACGGTCATTGCTTTAATGTAACCGAGGCGTTACAATGTGCGGGAAATACTGAACCGTTGAAAAATATAAAACAAAACAGATCAAATTAACATACAAGGGGACACGTTCTTAAAGAAACGCACCGCTTTTGCCATCTGTCGCCGCAGGATGTGGCGTAGGTGTATCTCATGTGAAATCGCCGTCTCATTTGACTGCAATCGCTATTTGTGACTCAGATGTGAGTTCTGCTCAACAGGTGGTGTGAGTTAATCAGAATGCAAGTTGCACTCCTATAACATTTTATTACTCGAACACCTTTATGAACCAGAGCTTAGTGAAACTTTTAAAGGAGACCGTACTGCTATTGTGCAAATGTGGGAGCACTTATCTAATTGGCTGTATCAGAGGCAACATTATCCAGCTAACAGGAGTTTAATGCAATTCAAGCTCACAAAAAAAAAAAAGAAAATCAAGCAGTTGTTAAAAGATCGGCTGATAAGAGTTGAAAAGCTGTCATTCACTCCTGCGTTGGCTTAAGTCCGCATTACGATAAATAAACCGAGCCTCTCCTTCCTATTAGCGGCGTGCCGTTAACAGAAGAGGGGACGTGCTATTGACGAAGGTCCTAAAAGTTCTGTTATGTTTATTCTCGAAGTGAATCGTTTAAATAAACACGTGCAGTGAAAATAAACGCTGCGTGTCGGAGCGAGGAGGACTCAAAACGCTCTCAGTTCACGTTCTGCGTGTGGAAGCTGAGCCTTAATTAAACTGCGGGGCAGATAGGATTACTGACTGGTTGAGCATCGCAAGAGCTTGACATAACGCAAACAAACAGCTTTACAACATCCAGAAGTCGGTCGTTTTTCCCGCTCGGAGAGAACGAGAGATCTTCAGGCGTACTACAAAACGCTCGTCAGCGGCTTTTAAAAGCCTTTATTGTGATGCTTTTTCTTTTCTTTTTCTAGCTCACGCAAGCATGTGCAACCTAAAGTTTGCATGCTGAACCTCTTTCAGAAGTTGCCTTCAAACAATCCATCGCCAGGGTTGACGAAATACAAGTCACTTAGTTGCGTATTTAAAATACAAAATTTGAGTGACTGTGTTTCATTTTAAATGGGTGGTAATCAGATTACAGTTCCATCTGAAAAGTGTTTTAGATTACCAAAGTGATTACTTTGAGTTTTAATGTCATTTAAACAGCGATTGGTGATTCTCTGACTCTGACCGTCTGAAAAAGACGAGTTCAGTTTCATGTTTTCCACTGCTTTCATGTTTTGGGAGTCGTTTTATAATTCACTCGACACGGCAACTTTTTCTCACAATTTGTTTTTTTTTTCCCTCACAATTTTGAGTTTGCATTTCACAATTCTGACTTCTTTGGGTGATATAAACTTGCAACTGACTTTTTTCTTGCAATTGTGAATTTAGTATGAATTTATATCTCATAATTCTGACTTTATAACTCCCAATTGCAACTTTAAATCACGCAATTCTGAGGGAAAAAGTCAGAATTGTGAGATAAAAACTTGCAATGACCTTTTTTGTGTTTGTTTCACACTTATTAGTATTCCAAAGTATTCTAAAGTATTTAGATGAAGTGACTAAACTTGAGTAATGTAACGAAATACGTTACAAATGACTTTTTAAAGCATGTATTTTGTAATCTGTAGTGAAATACATTTTAAAAGTAACCCACCCAGCCCAGTCCATCACTTCTAACCAATTAGAAACGAGTTGATATACATGAGCACCACCATATATGTATAAATAATTCGGTAACACTTAATGTTAACTAACATTAGCAGTACATTTGTTACTGTATTGATCTTCGTTAACGTCAGTTCATGAAAATACAGTTGTTCGTTGTTAGCTTGCAATATTTGGTAACACTTTATTTTACAGTGTCATTGTTACATATGTTACACATAGTCACTGTGGTATTAACTATAAATTATGCATAATTACATGCAATTAACCCTAAACCAATCCCTCATCCTAACCCTATCGTACATACATGCAGTTAATTATGATCACTCAGTACATAAATGTATAATTACACTGTAATACTGACAAAAGTGTAACCCTTTATTTTAAGGTGTCTTTGTTACACTGTAATTATACATTTAAGTACTGAGTGATATTAAGTAACTACATTCCCATAGGATTAGGATGAGGGATTGGATAAGGGTTAATTGCATGCAATTATGCATAATTTATAGTTATTACTTCAGTGATTACATGTAACGTGTAACAATGACACTGTAAAATAAAGTAATGTAAATGTATTAGCAAATATTAGAATTAACTAAAATTGTTAGTTTATTGTTAACTCATGAACCTTATTGCAAAGTGTTACCAATAATCTATGTAAGAAAATAAAAATGCATTATAACGCACATTAAAAAGAGTTTTGCTTATTTTCAATGCATTTGAAGGTGTCAGTGTTACAGTGCAATTATACAATTAAGAACTTAGTAATAATAATAATTAACTGCATATACTTACTATAGGGTTATGGTTTGGTGTAGGGTCAATTGTATGTAATTATTCATATTTTATAGTTATTACTACATGTAACGTGTAACAATGACACCGTAAAATAAAGTGTTACCGCTTTATTTTAGTTTTAAGATAAAATGAGGATGGGGTGATTCTAAAGTATGTGCGTTTACAGCGTACTTACCTTAGAAAATACTGGGTAATATAAGGTACTACAGTGTTAGTACCTAGTTATTAATAATAAATGCATAGTATGCACACGGTGAACTGTAAAATATTTGATTATCATAATGCACGTGTAAAATTAGTGTAATGAAAGACAGGTCAATTGCAATATCATTCAAGTACAGGGATAATCTGTAGATTTCCAAAGTATTTTGTTTTGTTTGAGAATCTAAAATAATAATAATAATAAATAAAAGTCAAGCGCTCTTCCCTATACAAATGCTGTGTGAGATGTTGGCTGTCAATAACTCATGGCCAGTATGTGCATTAGTCTGGACAGCACTAATGGACTGTAGTGACCTGAGCACAGAACTCTGTCTCCCCCTATCGGTCAGTGTCATGAACACAAGAGAATCCCAGCTCTGACTTGATGAACAGATACAGCAATATTTGCAACTGCGCATCTAAACCTGGAATCGGTGCGAATGGAAAGCTTCAGGTTTGCTGAGTCACTGACTGAGTAACACTAAATGAGTCACTAAATAAACGAATTCAATTGAATATTAAGCGCGTGTGATGGTTTGCCTTCGCTTGAAATCTTTCGTGCTTTACGCGCTACTTTTGCGCTTTGCGACTTCCAGCAATGCGCCATGGCTGTCACACTACACGAGCGCTTTCTGAGACTAACTTAAAACAGATTTCTCAAATGAAAATGTTCAATTGTGAGTGATAATTATTGAGAGCGAGAGAGGGGTGGGCAGGAGGAGGCATCCGTTTTCCTTTTCGTCACAGCGCGTGCTGTTTAAAAGCTCGTGCGCGCTCAGCTGACAAACCAAAGTTCGTCCCTCTCTTGGAAATACAACACGGGAGCGCACAGGGAGCGCGCGTTGCTTTCGCAGACACCACTCTCGACGCTTGCCATCTGAAAGCGAGCAACGCGTTTGGATTTGCAGGAATTAAAAAAAGTTGGAAAGTATTTTTTGGAACCGCAATTCTCTGAGAACGTCCATCTACAGTCTTCGCATGAATCTACTAGATCCCTACCTGAAAATGACAGATGAGCAAGAGAAGTGTCTGTCTGATGCCCCCAGTCCGAGCATGTCCGAGGACTCCGCGGGCTCCCCCTGCCCGTCCGCGTCGGGCTCCGACACGGAGAACACCCGCCCGGCCGAGAACAGCCTGATGGCACCGGACGGGACGCTCGGCGACTTCAAGAAGGACGAAGACGACAAGTTCCCGGTGTGCATCCGAGAGGCGGTGTCTCAGGTGCTGAAGGGCTACGACTGGACGCTCGTGCCCATGCCGGTGAGAGTGAACGGCTCGAGCAAAAACAAGCCGCACGTGAAGAGACCGATGAACGCGTTCATGGTGTGGGCGCAGGCGGCGCGCAGGAAGCTCGCGGATCAATACCCGCACCTCCACAACGCCGAGCTCTCCAAAACTCTGGGCAAACTTTGGAGGTAAATTGAAGCATGCATTACTTTAGTAACGTAGCTAGTACTCAATTGCACGTCTTTTTTTTATTTTTTTTTCTTCTTCTTCTTTCTTTTTTCTTTTTTTTTTTTTTTTTTTTTTTTTTTTTTTTTGCGGAATGCTCATTGTTCTGCTCTTTGGTTCAGATTGCTGAACGAGGGGGAGAAGCGTCCCTTCGTGGAAGAGGCTGAGCGCCTCAGGGTTCAGCACAAGAAAGATCACCCCGACTACAAGTACCAGCCTCGGCGGAGGAAGTCGGTGAAGAACGGGCAGAGCGAGTCGGAGGACGGCAGCGAGCAGACGCACATCTCGCCGAACGCGATCTTCAAAGCCCTCCAGCAAGCCGACTCGCCCGCGTCCAGCATGGGAGAAGTGCACTCGCCCGGCGAGCACTCAGGTGGGCGAGTTCAAGCTTTTATTTGTTGCTTTTCTTGCGATTGCCTCATCAGATTACGCAATCTGATTGCAATTCACTTCTCATTTCATTAATTTAGCCATGTGTTACCAGGGATTCCCAAACTGCCATCAATATGAGTTATCCTATTCAAATGAGGGTGTTTATGTTGCCTGAGATGTTTCATGCTCAACCTTCTCTCCGCCGTTTCCAAACAGGCCAGTCCCAAGGGCCGCCCACTCCTCCCACCACCCCGAAAACTGACGTGCAGCCAGGCAAAGCGGATCTGAAGCGGGAGGCCCGTCCGCTTCAGGAAAGCACGGGACGTCCGCTCAACATCGACTTCCGCGACGTGGACATCGGCGAGCTCAGCAGCGACGTCATCGAGACGTTCGACGTCAACGAGTTCGACCAGTACCTGCCGCCGAACGGCCACGGCGGCGTGCCCTACGCGGGCGGCTACGGAACCTGGATGGGGAAGAACGGCAGCCCTCAGAGCGGCCAGCTGACCCCGCTCGGCGCCGCCGAAGCGGACCAGCCGAGAACGACGCACATCAAGACCGAACAGCTCAGTCCCAGCCACTACAACGAGCAGCAGGGCTCGCCGCAGCACGTCAGCTACGGCTCGTTCAACGTCCAGCACCTACAGCACTACAGCACTTCCTTCCCGTCCATCACCCGGGCGCAGTACGACTACTCTGACCACCAGGGCGGCGCCACCTCCTATTACACCCACGCTGGCGGTCAGAGCTCCGGCTTGTACTCCACCTTCAGCTACCAGAGGCCCATGTACACGCCCATCGCTGACTCTACAGGGGTTCCTTCCATCCCTCAGTCCAACCACAGTCCTCAGCATTGGGACCAGCAGCCGGTCTACACACAGCTGTCGAGACCCTGAGCAGATGCGGGCGGGAAAGACTCATTCACATCATTCCACTCTCTTTAAAACACACACTTGAATTTCCCCCCACACACACACACAAAACATTGAAATGTAGGAAAGAAAGCTGGACTTTGACAAAAAAAAAAAAAAAAAAACAGAAACGGCTCCCAACGTGCCTTTTGAATCGCCTGAAATCGTGATTAGAATATATATATATATATATATATTTTTAGCCTTGATTGCAAGAAAAGAAACATTTTTTTTTTTTTTTTTTGAGAGATGATTCCTCTGTGAGGACTTATTGATTATCGATACTTTAATATGTACTGTGTATGTTTTTTCTTAACATGGTCTTTTTGTATTTCCGCCGATCCGGCCTTCTGTGTTTCTTGTAGAGAAGTCTATTTTTACTAAACCACTCTTGGTAGTACGGCTTTGTCTTTTTTCCCCCCACTAATAACACCCTCTATTGTCCTCATGCGGTGCATTTTATATTTCATAGTTTGCGTTCGTACCCTTTATTTATGTTCCTGTAAAACACCGTCCCCGTCCAGCCGTTTCGTGACCCTCCCCAACATCAGTGCCTGTCAAACGTTGGAAGCGAATTAGCGGGAATATCTACGTGGCAGCGGCAGCTGAGAATGTCTAACAGCATGTGTCGCAGCTCCAGGAAGTGCCCTTCGACCTCTGCTTGTCATTAGCTGCCTGCAGTCGTGCCAGTGTCATCTTACAGCCCCTTTTGTATCCCATCTTAACCCCTTTAATTTATTTATTAGTATTAATTTTATTTCAAAGAAATTATTTGCATTTTATTCTTTAATACTTTATACAAAAAAAAACGAATTGTTATTTTTGCGCCTCTGAATATGGTGACATATAATCCGACGGGCCATTTAGACAGAGGGCTGGTACTTAATATGGTACGATTCTGTATTCATCATGTTTATTTATCATATGTAGATTTTTCTATTTTAAATGTTTATTTGTCCTTATTTCTAACCAGTTGTGTAATGCACAAAATACTGTTGCAGTTTCTAAAACAAGGCTGATTAAACTGGAAGAGTAGAAAGTTTTACGATGCTCGAATTTGTTTGGAAGTAGATCATTAGTTAGTTAGTTAGTTAGTTAGTTAGTTGGCATCTTTGTTTGCTTATAGATTTTCCCCTTTTTTGTGCTTTGCTCAATGTCAGCGATCTCAGTACTGATGTTGGTATTTTTTTTTTTTTTTTACACAAGACTGAACAAGATTTTTTGTCTTTAAAAAGTTTAACATTTTACTGCCTTTGAAGAAGCTCATCTTTTGTATTATATTTGCAATAAAAGTGAGAATAAAACATAAAATAGACACATACGACTGTTTATTGTCCAAATTCAACCCTTCCACGTCTCGCCAGAAATGAACTCTAGTTTCTGCGGTCGGCACATTATAACACTCGTATTGTTGGTGCAAAAAAAAAGGAAACGGCATTTAGTTTTCCTGTGCGCTTCCCCGTGTTTGTTCCTCTAAACGGTCAGCGAAGGGAAATATTGACATGTCCGTAATGCCAAAGACATCATGTTCTACTGATTTATCGTCATTTTCGGCACTCTTTTCTGATTGAGTCATCTGTAACCAGCTCGCAGTTACAACAAACATCTGCTGGTTTTAAACACCGCTTGGAATCATGACTGACAACGATCATCAAAACTCTCCTTCACAGATGATATTGTGATACTGAACATACCTTCATAGTTTCGCAGTGACTTTTCATTACACCGAAATATGCGCAGATCCCTTTGTAAATATGGAATAGTATTGATAAACATCTCATTCATATGTGAAGGAGAGACGACAGAAACGGCAGCCCACAGCGATCCGGCGGAGGGTCGGAGGTCCGTCGGTCGCAGCTGTTTCAATACAGGCCAGTTATTTATGTTACCATGCGCTCAGAAATTATTATGCCTACAAAACTAACATTTACCCAGGATATGAGATGGGACGTTTCTCTTCAAGATATGCACAAACTGCAAAATTAGCTACTTAAATCTTCCTAGATTGCAATCAATCAATCAAGAAATCTATCTATCTATCTATCTATCTATCTATCTATCTATCTATCTATCTATCGAAGGAAACACGATGCATTAAGAGGTGAGGGGGTGAAAACTTTTGCACAGTATGAAGATGTTCAAAAATCATATTTCTTTTCATTTTCACCAGAAGACCTTACATCTCCATCTATCTATCTATTTATCTATCTATCTATCTATCTATCTATCTATCTATTGAAGGAAACACGATGCATTAAGAGGTGAGGGGGTGAAAACTTTTGCACAGTATGAAGATGTTCAAAAATCATATTTCTTTTCATTTTCACCAGAAGACCTTACATCTCCATCTATCTATCTATCTATCTATCTATCTATCTATCTATCTATCTATCTATCTATCTATCTATCTATCTATCTATCTATCTATCTATCTATCGAAGGAAACACGATGCATTAAGAGGTGAGGGGGTGAAAACTTTTGCACAGTATGAAGATGTTTAAAAATCATATTTCTTTTCATTTTCACCAGAAGACCTTACATCTATCTATCTATCTATCTATCTATCTATCTATCTATCTGTCTGTCTGTCTGTCTGTCTGTCTGTCTGTCTGTCTGTCTGTCTGTCTGTCTATCTATCTATCTATCTATCTGTCTGTCTGTCTGTCTGTCTGTCTGTCTGTCTATCTATCTATCTATCTATCTATCTGCCTGTCTATCTATCTATCTATCTATCTATCTATCTATCTATCTATCTATCTATCTATCTATCTATCTATCTATCTATCTATCTATCTATCTATCTATCTATCTATCTATCTATCTATCTATCTATCTGTCTGTCTGTCTGTCTGTCTGTCGTCCGTCCATCCATCCATCTATCCATCGAAGGAAACACAATGCATTAAGAGGTGAGGGGTGAAAACTTTTGCACAAAAAAAAAAAAATCTGATTTCTTTTCATTTTCATCAGAAGAATCTTACATGTTGTCCCGGAGACAAATTAAGTACAATTTACCTTGATCTTCAAATTCAAAAAGTTTTCACCCCCGGCTCTTATTGCGTCGTGTTTCCTTCTGCAGCATCGGTGAAGGTTTGAACGTTTTTTTTTTTTTAATAGTTTGAGTCGCTCAGTGTGGAATCTCAAAATCATACTGCTGGAAACGGTTTAAATATGCAAAAGATGCTGGAAAACTGAAGAATTTTGAGGAACACAACCGCTCAGAACAAACAAGAGAACATCACAAAACATAAAAACAAATCTAGAGAAGAATCAAGGGCATGTGAACTTTTAAACTGGGTCATTTTTTTTTTTTTTTTTTGTCTTGTGGACTATATGTAAACATATTTTATGTAAAATATCTTATTCAGGACAGTACTAAATAAAAAATAACACATTTTGTACGCTCCCCCTTATTTTGTTCAAATAATTAACATTTGTCACATTCTCCAAGGGGTTTGAGCACGAATCCCAACACAATTTCTAATTCACTGCCATTCAAAATTCATTCGGCATCCACAGCTCGACACGCTGGTAAAGCCTGGATGCTTCTCTTTAAAGTGCAGCAAATCAACGCTCACCTCAGAGACCCAGACTGGGGCTGAGGAAATGACTGAAAGCAAGTGACAGAGAGTCAAATACAGATAAAGAATGTGAAAGGGACTGAAGGAAAAGAGCTCTGACTTCAGCGAGCTCTGCGTCTGCAGAAGCCATTAGGATGGTCACTCTCATAACGCCGAAACAGATTCTGCCATCATCGAGTGGGAAAGAACTATGCAGCTCTGGTGATGAAAACCAGTGATGATCGCCATCATTGTCACCTCTCGCGATCCTCGAGCCGTTCCCGTATCCTAAATGTGCTAATGGTGCCCCTCGTTTCGATCAATATGTCTTATTATTGATTACGGTAATAAAGTTGAGACTGAGGAATTTAACATAATAAATGCAGCCGTGCCTGAGTTTTTTATTGTGCAATAAAAGCGGCAATATATTTTACGGACATTCTGGAAAAAGCTTCAACTTCTTAATGAAACATCAAAACACAAGTCTGAGGTGTGCTTGAGGTTTGTCCAGACCGGATTGTACCGAAGGAGCGCACACCCTCACGTACCCTCAGGACAGCTGAGCGGAAACAGAGACGGCGATGGAGTGGCCCATTCTGTGGGCAGTTTTCCCAGGAGAAGCCCATTAATATTCCAGAGAGACGGCGTGCAGGGAATCTCTCTCCTCCGAGCCCAATGGGTGGTCCTTTCAAATGCAAAACAAGAACACAAAATAAGGATGAAAAAGAGGAATCTGGCAACTTCCCACTTCACTCGAACAAAGCAACCATGACAAAATTCGAGCATAAAAATGAACGCAAGCACGCACACATGACCAAAGCAGGTGGACGGCGGTATCGTACGTCTGTGAGAAAATATAGAACGGATCAACTTAAGATAGTTTTACGATAAGATGATGTCCGAGTCGCTGCATCACTGCGAAAACACCCCCTGAATTACAATGAAGGGGGAGTCACTCGTTCTGAAAATCCTCAAGATCTGAAATATTTCCCTCAAAAGTCATTTAAAGGAGCAAATTTAAGTTGCATGTGCAACTTGTGAAGAAGAGCTCACTTTAAAATGACGTATTGATAAAGCGATGAATAAACAAAATGACGACCTTCGACTGAAAATGAACCGAATCATTTGTTTTTTTCACTTAAAAATAAGGTTTACAATGAAAAATGCATTCGTCTTTGTTGACGTTAGGTTAAAAACTATTGTTTAGCGTTAGTTCATTAAATAACAGGAACGCAGACAATGTTTGATTTTAATAATGCATTACTAAATAAAACATTAACTAAGATTGCATTGGCATTAGTTCATGATATCTCACACAGAAAAGGCGATCAACTGAAAAGTCGTGATGAAATTATACGCTATTTTTGCATGATGTTCATCGCATTAAGTGCGCAAACAACGTGCTTGAAATATAAAATGCATACGTTCTGCTTAATAAAACAAAAAGCAAAAAGCATCCTCAATATGATATAGATAAGAGGAGCCTTTCATTCTGTTGAACCTTTAACAAATGAAACTTTACTGTAAAGTGTTGCCAAAATATCTGTTGTTCACTGTCCTTTTTTTCGGGGGGGGGGGGGGGGGGGGGGGGGTTGTACTTGCATAAACCTGTTATGCCTGATTTATTTAGCGTTGCTGTCATTCCTGCTCTCCCGTAAACAAGCAACTATTCTCTATTGACGAGGAAAGTAATTATTTTGTGGCCTCATTCTTCGTTGCCATAAAAAGCCATTCTGCTCAGTTTGCATCTGCATTGAACTCATTAAAAACATCAGGAGCAAGAATTTGCCTATTCAAATTTCAGCCCCCGAGGCGAACTTGTTTGCTTATGCTGCGCTAAACAGAATACAGTACGAAGCTTGGTTGAAAACGTATGATCTCTGCTGTATAATCGCACTAGACTTTTCCACCTCGACTCCGGCAACACGCAGTCCTTCTATACCCTGTCGGTCCTAAAGGATCTCACCCCTTCGCCTCCACATAGCATCACCCCACTGTCATTGTCCCCCAGGAGCTCCACAAAAGGGACCATTTGACCTCTGAACACACCCCCATTTCCTCTCTTTTGAAAGTGGCCTGGCCTCATTGCGACTCAAAGGAAACTGTACATCAATAAAAGATGGCCAGCCAAACCTCATAGGGGAAAAAAAAGTGAAGAAAAACACTCGCATTTCACCCCAGCTGAAATTGACGGAGTGGGCCACTTGTTTCCTAGCAACAGACGCCTACAGCACAGGAAGTTGCAAGTTCACAGTTCAGTTTGGTGTGGCCGGACTCCCTTGGACCTCTGAATTGAATAGATGCCCGAGGTCACGTCCTACCATTTATTATTGTAACAACTTTTAAGGCCTCATGCGCTTTGGAATATTGGCACATATTAAAGGCACAACATGTACGACTTTTGGATTAAAATATCCTAAAAAAAAATGCTATATATTTTGTTTACTTGTGCACCAACAATGTTTAAATCCAGAGAAATGTTGCCCATTGCCTATCAATGATGTTAAATGTTTAATATATGACGTGTTTGATTAGACGGATGAACAGTTGCCTTAATCAACAGAAAACGAATCATTGTTATAAAGCTCAACACGGTTAGTCTTCTTGTTTTCTTGATTTACCGCCGGTAAAATGTTTGTACCCAAAGAGTAAATCAGACAGCAACATGGCACACCCAGAGAGCTTTATTTGGAGTTGTAATACAGCATTTTGTCTAAAGGAAAAACAACCCCATTTGGATTGAAAATTGATAAACTCATGGGTTATCTTAACCCAGTGGTTGGGTGAAATATTTGCCCAGCTGGGCAGCTTTATTTAACTCAACTATGGTTTAAAAATAACTCTATAGCATGCTTAAAATAATCCCAAAGTATGTTGGAAATGTTAGAAATTAAGGGTTTGCATGTATGTATGTATGTATTTATTTATTTATTTATTTACCTACTTACTTATTTACTTACTTACTTGTTTACTTATTTATTTACTTATTTACTTACTTACTTGTTTACTTATTTATTTACTTATTTACTTACTTACTTGTTTACTTATTTATTTACTTATTTACTTACTTACTTGTTTACTTATTTATTTATTTACTTATTTACTTACTTATTTATTTACTTATTTTCTTACTTACTTATTTAATTTTTTACTTACTTATTTACTTATTTATTTACTTATTTACTTACTTATTTACTTGCTTATTTTCTTACTTATTTACTTACTTATTTTCTTACTTACTTATTTACTTACTTCTTTACTTATTTATTTACTTATTTATTTACTTATTTTCTTATTTACTTATTTATTTACTTACTTATTTACTTATTTACTTATTTATTTACTTACTTATTTAATTACTTAATTATTTACTTATTTATTTATTTATTTGGGGGGGGGGGGTATTACATGTGCAGTACAGTATATTAAAGATTAATTGCAACTCAATGATTACAAATGTGTCATTACAAATCCATGGCATTCAATGACCATTAATGCTTGTCAGTAGCACTTTATTTTACAGTCCTGTTCCTCATGAACATACGATGAACTTATTAGAGTATTTACAATAGGCAATAACTAGGTACTAGTTAGGCTGTGGTGGTGAAGACAACACATCCCATGATTCCACGCTCATTCACAGCATCATCAAGCGTTTGTTATTGTTTAGAATAAGCAAAGTCTAGTGGTGAAACTTACATACTGTGCCTTTAACGTTCACCAAAAAATTCACCAAAATATTCGCACTAATGTCATTACAGAGCTGTGCTGCATTTCCTAAAAGCATCGATGGTAAACTGTTGTGGCACGCTTAAGTTCTACTAACTGTATTTAATATAAACTGTAATACATTTTCATTTAGGTGTCCGAAATCATTACATTCAGTTTGCATTTAAGCAGGGTTGGGGAGTAATGAAATACAAGTAACTTAGTTACGCATTTAAAATACAAAATGTGAGTGACTGTATTTCATTTTGAATGGGTGGTAATCAGATTACAGTTCCATCTGAAAAGTGTTTTAGATGACCAAAGTGATTACTTTGAGTTTTAATGTCATTTAAACAGCGATTGGTGATTTTCTGACTGAAAAAGTGGAGTTCAGTTTCATCAATATTTTAATACTTTTAAGAGGGATCATACAAATTTTATTATTTTTATTTAGTACTGTCCTGAACAAGACAAAATGACTGAATTTATTAAAAAAAAGTCAACTGAACTGTCCTGCCATGACCTGATGATCCACGACGGTTTTCATGTTTTGTGAGTCATTTTATAATTCACTCGTCACTGTGACTTTTCCTCACAATTTGTTTTTTTTTCCCTCACAATTGTGAGTTTGCATTTCACAATTCTGACTTCTTTTTCTCAGAATTGCGAGATTTAAACTCACAATTGCAAGTTATAAAGTCAGAATTGGGAGATAAACTTGCAACAGAATTTTTTTCTTGCAACTTTGAATTTATGTGAGTTTATATCTCATAATTCTGACTTTATAACTCCCAATTGCAGCTTTAAATGACACAATTCTGAGGGAAAAAGTCAGAATTGTGAGATAAAAACTCGCAATGACCTTTTTTGTGTTTGTTTCACACTTATTAGTATTCCAAAGTATTCTAAAGTATTTAGATGAAGTGACTAAACTTGAGTAATGTAACGAAATACGTTACCAATGACTTTTAAAAGCCTGTATTTTGTAATCTGTAGTGAAATACATTTTAAAAGTAACCCACCCAGCCCTGCATTTAAGTATGTTTTTTTTAAAACTCTTTTAAAAGTATGTAAACACAAGCCAAATTGCAAAATGCACACTAAAAATGGTATTACAATTTTGCTCTAGGCTTCAGTTTCGAATAAACGTGATATATTGTAGTAGAATCTGCTGATCCTGATGACACCAGCTGTCTCGGTGTCTCGCAACCAATCGTGACTCACCAAATATGCATATTCAAATGAGATTCGACAGGTATTTTATGCTGTGTGGAAAAGAAACAGCATTTTCATCTCTGAGTGAAAGAATCCTTTAAACTCTGTGGGTTTTTAATGGTGTTGTCCACTACATTCACTTCCCCTCCCATTCCCCAAATCGCCTTATCAAAGGCTCATTATGCAAAGGAATCCTGAACAGGAAGTGGTTTCAAGGTTAAAGGACACTTCTTTTTATCTATTTGGCATTTAACTGCGGCAGTTCACAGGAATAATGCAAATGAAAGAAATGTGTTATCACAGAAATGAAACCAAACAGTCCGTGTCATGCGTTATTACTTCACCTGATGAGCTTTTCCACTGCACTAATGCATTCATACTAACCAATGATAGGTTCAAATGATTCAAGAGTAACCCAGCTGTGGGGCTTGGCTAAAAACCACATGGTCTGAGTAGAGCAGATGATATGTGGAGGAAGACTTGACAACATCTCATATCTCAACACAAATAAAGCCCAGCCATGCACCATACCTTCCCGTTCAACTCCTCCGGAGCAGCGAGCATCTTTACCCGGCTACACACGTATCCCCTTACGGTAGAACGCCTATGATCAGCTCACTAAGTATGATTACATTTAAACGCAGGCTCTCCCAGCGTCGGCTCATGTGGTAGAAATAACATCTTTAACCAGGGTAAATACACACAGCACACAGTCCGCACCTCCTCTGTAACTGAGCCCGATTCAGAGGCTGGAAGGAGTTTACATTGAGAGGCCAGTTTCAAACAACTGATCTGTGCGTCTGGGTTCAGGCCCAGGGTTCAGCGACTTCACTGGAAGTTTGGACAGAAAAAAAACGGTGTTTTCTGCACACGTCTGCGCTTTTAGAAAATATGCGTGCCTAAATGTAGCGACAAAGGCGTGATGACCTGAGCTGTCCGGAGAGATAAAGGAGCGAGAGAGGTTTAGCAGGCTCTAGCGAGACGACATGGAAAGGTGTGGACACTGAGGTTGGGAGGAAAGTTGTTTGGACTAGGGGCTTTTACCATGACGAGTGCGGGTTTTTTATGGTCTTATGGGGCAGAGGCACATGACACACATGCCTGGATTACTAAAAATGGGAGGCAGCACCCATTACTAAAACAAAGAGCTTAAAAAACACAGATTCCACATTAAAGATCATTTTCACATTTATACTTGGTCTAATACCATTTAGTGATATCATCTTAGAAGTCACATACGTACAGCACACTCACTTAAAGTGATGTATTATTGCAAAATGCAAACTATGTTATCGTCCAGCGATGTGTGAAAAGTTGGATATATCGCATGTCCAATTTTACTCAAGTAAAGCTATACTTATCACACTGCGATATATTATTTATATAATGTATAGTTAGTTTAATCTAAAACTAGAAATCTAAAATTAGAAATAACCCAGGCTGGGTTGAAAATGGACAAACCCAGGTTGCTTTAAATTTTGAAATTTGGCTTGACACAAGGAACGCGACAGCTGAAACCCAAGTCTTGCATACGTCTGTGCGTAGTAGCTCTTGAAGCTCTGACTCCAGCTGCAGTCCACTCTTTGTGAATCCGGCACCAGGTGTCTTCAACATCGAACCTTTTCACAATATTCTAATTTTCTGAGACACTGAATTTGGGATTTTCCTTAGCTGTCAGTTATAATCATCAAAATTAAAAGAAATAAAAGTGTGAAATATATCGGTCTGTGTGTAATGAATGAGTTTCACTTTTTGAATGAAATTAGTGAAATAAATCAACTTTTTGATGATATTCTAATTATATGACTTAAATGAACCCAAAATAGTTTGGAAATGAGCTTTGTTTAATAAATGAACATTTATTGATAAATGTAAGGAATAATAATTAAACAATAAACATTTCTTATTAATTATGAATTTATGATTATGAATTTCTTATTAATAAACGTTCACCTTTTGATTATTATTGTTGCCTCTAGTAATTATGTGTCTGATTTTTAAATTCGAAAAATATTTTGGTTCATTTTAAGCCAGACTAACATTAGTTGACCAGCCAGCATTTAACCCAACTACTGGGTTTGTCCATTTTCAACCCAACTTGGGTTGTTTTTACCCAACATTTTCTTACAGTGTACTATTTAATACAGTGTAACATGTATTTTTGTACAGTGGATTGTGCCATAAACACTCCCTCGGTTTCCTCCTCGGAGAAAACACCCCCTGACCGAACAAAATGAGCAAGATGTCCGACAGAAACAAATGTTGCTTCTGAAGAACTTCACAGTTGTGGAGTCACACAATTAGGAAGACATCTGACAATCAGGAAGAAACACACACACACACACACACACACACACACACAGGAAAACACGTGTATGCAAACATAAATCATCCGCATGGGTTATCTCACCCCGACCTCCATATGCAGAAAACCAGTTGCTTGCACAGCTGGTGAGGCCACTGACTCACTGCAGCCCCGACAGATGCAAACGTTACCCATAATCCCCTATCATCAGAGCAAAAGCTCTTTGTAGTCTCCTCAGTCTTGATGTCTTGCACAAAATGTTGTGAGTCAAACGCACTCAAACACAAGTTCGAAGGCAAAATATAATGCAAGCCGTTTCCTTCTGACGGACAATCATATGGTAACATAGAAGTGTGACTTACTTGTTAAATACGCCTCAAAAATGATTGTATTTTGTCTTGCCATAGAATGTTTTATAAAAATATATAAACGTTCTTAAATCAACACACATTTACTTGCGAAGCAAAATTATTTAAGATATAAAATAAATTTTAAAATTTAGGCTTAAAAAAAGGCAAAAAAAAAAACAGATTGGCAGACAAAATGTCTTGTTTAAAGCATAAACTTTTCAGGAAAGGAGACTTAATATCTCAAGTCATTTTGCTTCCCAAGTCAATGTAAGAAGGTTTAAATATATGCAATAAGACAAAAATACTACGTTTAGAATGAATGCACAAACACACACTCACACAGCTCTCCAACCCCACAAGTTGCTGGGCTTTATGTCTTGACGGTGCATATATCACTGGAGATTAGCAGAGGCATGCACTGCACGGCCAACAGATGCAGCAATTCGTCACTTTTTATCTCTTCCTAACACACACACACACACACACACACAATTCTAAACACTTTCACCACCTGATGCACTGCGTGAACTTTATGTCCTTGAGGAAGAGTATGTGTTTGTGCATGAAGGGGGTGGAGCAATAACTTTTTTTTTTGTTTGATTTTTCTATTTGTTTTTATTTCATAATATACAACTTGTTAGCCTCACAGACCACCAAGACTCACTCTCTGTTGGCCTCCCTAGAAGATGAGCTGACACTGATTACAGCCTCTAACATCTCTGTCACTAACAGTTAGTGGATTTCCCACGCATGCACTTGATCTGCTTTCACCTGAGGATCTTGCGCTCTTTCACTAAAGATGAAGCGATAATCCCCCTTAAACCTACAGTATCATACTGAAAGGCCTCCAAATGATCAACATGATCACAACTTGTTGCAGACGATCTGGTCATTAGGCTTTGGTTCATCTGTTATTCATAATTGTGTTGCATTGCATTATATATTTAAAATCATAAAACCAACTTGGGTTGTTTTTAACCCAGCATTTTTTTTTTTTTTTTTTTTGAGTATACAATGTTTTGCATGCCATTTAGCAACACAAGTCATCCGACTTTTATTAATATGTTACTCTAATACTCTAGAGTCTCATAGATTTTCACTAAGCATTTAAATATCATCTTACTAAGAAATATTATTGGCCGATAAAGCGTGATTTATATACGTTTTCATGCATCTGCTGTACTGGTATAAAGATCACATCGGGTTGCATTACAAACGTCAGAATTTAATCGTACTTTTGTCCATATAGATGCTCCAAATTGCGTATTTTTGCTTAGTTTGGACCTCTGAATAAATCCGAGGTGTTGTATGAGCGGCATATTCTCAGTATATGAGCCATAAAAACGGATGCATCAAATAGGATACAGAAAAAATATGATAGCACATACTCGTCGCATTCGCTCATAAAGAAGGTTTTTCAGTGCAGCCCTAAAAACACGGGCTTAAAATGTCAGTACAGACACAACAGCTGAACAAAGAAAGACAAGACGGCAGGTGAGCGAGACCATCCAGGCCTGTTTTTGACATTTAGCTCTGAGTTTCTGGAGCCCAGTGACAATGAGAAGGACAGCAGGAGAGAAAGCAAGTCAGTATCTTCACACACTTCTTTACTACACTCTTAAAATAAGGTTTAGCCTCAACAAAACAATTAATGCAATTCTAATGAAATTATGTTCAACCAACAAACTACACTGAGTTAGAAATGGCCCACTTTAGACATTCTACTAACTAGAAGTAACTTTGCAACTACAGTACATGTCAACTAACTTTAGAGTTGTAGACTGTTAAAAGGTTAATTCCCCCCAAAAAAGAAAGTTCAGTCATTAATTCCTCACTATCATGTGGTTCTACACCCGTAAGACCTTCGTTCATCTTCAGAACACAAATGAAGATATTTTTGATGAAATCCGACGGTTCAGTGAGTCTCTATTGACAGAAAGATGCTAAAACATATTTAAATCAGGTCATGTGACTACAGTGGTTCAACCTTCATATTATAAAGCGGCTTTTTGTGCGCCAAAAAAACAAAATAACGACTTTTCAACAATATCTAGTGATGGACGATTTCAAAACACTGATTCATGAAGCTTTACGAATTTTTTGTGTCGAATCAGTGGTTCGGAGCGTGAAAGTCACGTGATTTCGGTAAACGGTTACATCATAACGTTTCGAAATTTCAATGGTTTACGTGATGTTGGCAGTTTGATTCACTCCGAACCACTGATTCGAAACAAAAGATTCGTAAAGCTTCATGAATCAGTGTTTTGAAATCGTCCATCACTAGATATTGTTGAATAAAGTCCTTATTTTGATTTTTTTTTTTTTTTGCCGCACAAAAGTATTCTCGTCGCTTTATGATATTCCACTGTAGTCACATGACCTGTTTTAAATATGTTTCAGCGTCTTTATGGACATCTGAAACTCTGTCAAGGGTTCGGGTCAGTAGAATAAGTTGACATGTGCTTGTAAAGTTATAGTCAGTAGTCTGTTGGGAACTTGACAGTGTTAGAAGACAGTCTATTAATACTCTAATGCTAGTTGATAAGTATATTTAGTGGAATATCAAACTAAATTAATTTTTTTAAGTCATTCCAACTAATTTCAACATAAATGAATGGTGGTATTGGAACCAATTAATCTTATTAATTTCAGTTCAAATAATAAAATGAACATTTATTCATACCTTTAAGGAATAACAACTAAACAATAAACATTTATAAAATTTCTCTTTAATAAATGTTCACCTTTTGATTATTATTGTTGCCTCTAGTAATTATGTGTCTGATTTGTAGTCGTTTTTAAACAATAGTTGAGCTAAAAAAAAAAAAAACATAACTCAATTGCAGGGCTAACAATCCATTTTTAACCCAACTTTGTTGTTTTTAACCCAGCATTTCTTAGACAGAAGAATTTAGATGAACGCATTATGGGTAGAGTAGTTCTTCACTGGGAATTTGTCAATTACACATTGTTTTAATCACATTTAAAAATGTATTCGTTATTGCAAAATGACTTTCTCCACGGAGAAAATGAGCTGGAATTTTACTTCCAGAAAATTACTGCTGCGCTCCATCTTTCTCCATTTTCCATCCTTCTCTGCTCTTCACTCTCGTTCTCACCCAGACCAACGGACTCCCATTTCTGACCTCAGTCTTGCTTTCTTATGTTTGTAATTTCACCTCTTTACAAGCACAACAAGACCAAAACAACATTTGGTCTCCAGATTTACCTCCCTCACGATTTTCTCATCCGCGGCCTCTCCAACCCGTGGCCAGCCGACGTCAGAGCGCCTCCTTGATTATCTCGTCCATGCTTGAACACCACTGAAAAAAAGAGCAAACGAGGAACGGTTGAGAAATTGGAGAGAAGACGATTACTCAACCGAAAGTAGTTGCGCACGGAAAGGGATATCCTTTCACAGGTCAGTGCTTTAAAGCTGGCAAAATCTGCTATGTTATTAAATCTCATTTAAGAACAGACACCACAATCAGAAAGCATCTGATAGTAATAAAGCAGCGGTGGAAAAAAGTTGAACGTGTTTGAGACTGAGATAATAAAAACATCTTGTGCTTCATGAACAGAAAATTGACCCGCTCCGTGTAGAAAAGTGTTCTAATCAACCACCGTAACTTGATCATTTTGACTGCTCCAATAACGACAAACACGTCAGGATAATATTTAACCACTCAGTCTCTGATTGACTCCACAGAGTTGTTCGTTTTTAAGACAGTAGAGGTCATTAGCTTTGTCATATTTTGCTCCTGTGTGAAATGTGCTCAAGTTGTATTTGCTTTGGAATAATTCGCACTCTCTCGGTATGCAGTTCTGTTGTTATTCGAATATAATCACATTTTTGTTCTTAATTGCTGTTTCAAGGACGAGCAGAATGGGCAAAACACAAAACATGAGCAAAATTATTTATCAAACTCTAGGGCATTCTTGTAACTATCGGAAAGTATCCCAGTGAAAATATAATAAAATGTATTTGAAATATGTTTGTTTTGTGCTAAGTATACTAAAACTACGTTTACATATTTATGTAGTTAATAAAAAAGCAATTGTACTTTTGGCATACAACTAATTTTGTACTTAATGCAGTTTTATTGTCCAACTAAGGAAATACTTAAAGGGGTGGTTGATTATGATTTCACTTTTTTTTAAACTTTAGTTAGTGTGTAATTTTGCCGTTTGAGCAGAAACAACATCTGCAGTTTTGACATTCAATGCGATTTTTTTCCCCGCTTTTTAAGGACTACAACAAACGGCTGGTAGGGACTACAATGAGCTTCTTCCTGAGTTAGTGACATCACTAACCATACAATTTGCATAAACCCCGCCCTTGAGAACACGCACAAAAGGGGGCGGGGCCATGTTGTGCTGCTTTAGAGAAGAGTGATGCCGTCATTTTACGCCGGACTGCTTCACAAACGAGGGTCGATTCAAGGAAAAAAGACGAACGTGACGACACATGCTAGAGATGAGTTGATCGACTCCACAGCAACTACATCAATTTATCCACTAACCGTTCAGAAACGTCTAAAAGTTGTGACTCCTTCCTGAGTCTCTCCATCAGTTTGAACACTTTCCTCATTTTGTCTGCATGAGATTCTCCAGCTTTGTTGTTGTTGAGCTGTTAAAGCTCCGCTCTATTCTGGAAAGGGGGCGGGGAGCAGCAGCTCATTTGCAATTTGCAAATTTGACAAGCTATAATAAATGATCTGTGGGGGATTTTGAGCCAAAACTTCACAGACACATTCTGGAGACGCCAGAGACTGATATTACATCTTGTGAAAGGGGCGTTATAGGTCCCCTTTTAGTATATTTGATAGTGCTAAAGTGGAACTAATGTAAGGTACACTTTAAATATCTTAAACTTTTTAAAGTTTAAAAATTTTAGTCAACAAGTATCATGTAAATGTGAGTTGTAATATTAAGTAAAGTGTATTAAAATTAATGAATATATTTGAAATAGTGATTAAAACTAACATTCATTCAGTCAAAAAAATATATATATATTGTGACTATTTATATATATTGTGAATTATCGCTGTCTATAATTCCTGCAGAAAGAGATCCGTTAGCTTTTCAATGGCATCTCAATGGCAGTTGCTCTGCTGGTCTGAAATCTTTATTTATTTATTTTTTGCTCATCTTCGGACATTGATTGTCATGTGACCAACCCCTGTGGAGCAGCGGAAAAAAGAATGCCATCACGATAACATGCGAATTCCAAACTATTCACTAGCACCTATCCCGAATCTGAACAGCAACTACACAACTGTGTTGATTTTTAGTAACATATGCTGTAGTTCCCACTTCTACCAGTAGGGTACGTGCCTTAAGTACACAAACCCACACAGACATGCACACACCCAAACACATGCATATGCTTGTGAATCCGTGGCACCCCCAAGGATTCTTTTCCTCAAGATGCCTGATGATGTAATTCTCATTAGTCATAATGATTGACAGGGAAGAGGGAGTTCGGGATGAGTGACAATAGTTTAGCCCGGTTCAGTTTCACCCCACGTGTACAACCCCCCCATCCCAAACCTTCTAACAGGACATCGCCCATCTGGGTAGGGAGGGGGTGGATGCCAGTCCCAATTCATCCATCAGTCATTGAAGAGGAGAGTTAGGGGGTCCTTTCAGTCCAGTGAGAGAGGGTGAGAAAAAGGTCATCTGCTTCTGACTTCCAAAATGAGACATGATCCAAAAGCCTGACATGTGGCTGACAGAAGACTGGGGAAGGATGAATACAACACCGAGCATGAAATATCTTCCTAAATATTTTGAAAAGAATGTAAAGGGATATTCTGTTGCATCTGGTTCACCGATAAACCATTACTTTGAGGAAAGTGTTTTTGATATTTGAAGAAATAATGCAATCCAGAAGTTTCTATGGCCCCATGTCGTCTGTACAGAATGGTCATGCATACAATTTCCATTGTACACCAACAGGAAAGATGAAGCGTGTTCCCAAATTGAACTTTACAGCGCGCATGTGTGTGTGCATGTGCGTATTAAAGTAATCAGATTACTTTTTTCAAGTAACTAGTAAAGTAATGCCTTTTAAATAAAAAATCTGAGTTACTTTTTCAAATACGCAAGTTACTTTGTTTTCCCATTTTTGACTGACAGCTCTCCTGTTGCCATGTTGAGAGGCGTTGTGTGCGCTATGTAAACATGATGAGTATTCCAGACCAGCTCTAGACTAAATGTGAGCTTACATTTACTCATTTACTACTTTTCCTGCGTCCCATTCTTCTGTATTCCAGAATGGCGGCTGAAAGGTTTGTTTGAGCGGCGCCCTCTACTGTTCGGCTGTGAATTTTCAATTCCTTCCGCCTGAGGCTTATTCATTTCACTTTTGGTGTGAAAGGGCCTTTACATTTGCCATATAACATATAACTTTTTTGCTGTTAAACAAACACCCCAACCCAGATGAGAAACAGTAACACCGCGTCTACACCAGGTGTGAGCGGCGCGTCAAAAGACAATAGCACTCATTATAATCAGCGATATCGTCTGCACTGGATGTGGCACGACGCGACAAAACAAATTCTCAACAGTAAACGTATAACTGAGTAACACAATTAGTTATTGACTAGGGAGTGTTATAACGAACCCGGACGAGCCCCCATTTGTCATAACCCGACTCAAAGGTCATGACAAATAAAAGTGGGATGCAGGATTTTAATCGAAATATAGCAAGTTTATTTAACAAAAACATGCGGAAAAGAAAAACTCTTCTAAAAGGAAGCTTTTAAAATGAGGGAAGACTCTGGGACCATGTGTCCTCCATCCGCACTCGAAATACAAATCTAAACAAAAACATTGCAGAAGGAAGGTGTGTAGACTGTCAGTATTGTAATGCATTACTTTTAAAAGTAACTTTCCTCAACACTGTGTGCAGGGCTGCGTCGGTTACTTTTAAAATGTATTTCACTACAGATTACAAAATACATGCTTTAAAAAGTCATTTGTAACGGATTTCGTTACATTACTCAAGTTTAGTCACTTCATCTAAATACTTTAGAATATTTTGGAATACTAATAAGTGTGGAACAAACACAAAAAAGGTCATTGCAAGTTTTTATCTCACAATTTTGACTTTTTCCCTCAGAATTGCGTGATTTAAAGTTGCAATTGTGAGTTATAAAGTCAGAATTACGAGATATAAACTGACAATATTGAGAAAAGTCAGAATTATGAGATATAAACTCACAATATTGAGAAAAGTCAGAATTATGAGATATAAACTGACAATATTGAGAAAAGTCAGAATTATGAGATATAAACTCAGAATATTGAGAAAAGTCAGAATTATGAGATATAAACTCACAATTTTGAGAAAAGTCAGAATTATGAGATATAAACTCACAATATTGAGAAAAGTCAGAATTATGAGAAATAAACTCACAATATTGAGAAAAGTCAGAATTATGAGATATAAACTCACAATATTGAGAAAAGTCATAATTATGAGATATAAACTCAGAATATTGAGAAAAGTCAGAATTATGAGATATAAACTCACAATTCTGAGAAAAGTCAGAATTATGAGATATAAACTCACAATATTGAGAAAAGTCAGAATTATGAGATATAAACTCACAATATTGAGAAAAGTCAGAATTATGAGATATAAACTCACAATATTGAGAAAAGTCAGAATTATGAGATATAAACTGAAAATATTGAGAAATTCAGAATTATGAGATATAAACTCACAATATTGAGAAAAGTCAGAATTATGAGATATAAACTCACAATATTGAGAAAAGTCAGAATTATGAGATATAAACTCACAATTTTGAGAAAAGTCAGAATTACGAGATATAAACTCACAATTTTGAGAAAAGTCAGAATTACGAGATATACACTTTTCAGATGGAACTGTAATCTGATTACCACCCATTTAAAATGAAATACAGTCACTCAAATGTTGTATTTTAAATACGTCACTAAGTTACTTGTATTTCGTTACTCCCCAACTCTGACTGTGTGTATGTGTATGCCATTATAGCATCCAAAATGTCCCTACATTTATTACATTTTGGTAACAGCTAATAAGTCATACTAAATGAAGTGTTTTGAAAACCTAAAACTGCAGAAAGTTTTCTTCATGAACAGGTTTATGGGTGGAATTACAGTTTATACAGTATAAAAATAATTTAATCTATGGGAAGTTCTATATGTGTGTGTGTGTGTGTGTGTGTGTTTGGACTAGGTATCCACTTAGATTGCAGATGGACTAGTATAGGAACCTGATGGACCTGGCAAACAGTCTGCTGTGACTCTCTCTCTCGCTCATGCACATATGCGCATACATCTGTTCCACATTAACACATTAAAAGCATCAAAGGTGTTTGAAAACACTGTGGTGATCAATTTCATCTTGAAATAATCTGTGGTTTTGATTGTGCCAAATTCAAATTTATAATGTCTATACGCAACCGAGAGATTCGCTTCAGAAAAGACACTGTGATGATGACACGATGGAGTCTCTTAGCAAGTCTCATCGCGCTGAATCACTATAGATGCAAACTCATACAGTGTGTGAATGTCCTTACAGATCGTTTCACACGTCCTAGTTTGACAGGTAGTGTTCCCTGAAGAGTCTGTGACACCATTTGTCAAATGTCAGAGAGTAGCCTGAGTTATGAAGGCCACCTAAAGCTGTGTGACATTCGGTGCTTATGGCCCTTTATGGTTGCTATGGTGAGTCGGAAGAACAATGCAACTGGACGACAGCGATCTGTCATAGGGGTTAACGTAAAGGACCAGAAAGAGGATCTGAAGATTTCACACCCATCATCAGTAATAAGAAAGAATGTGCTCTGAGTGGTCATTAATCAAAATCACATCTGTCAATTCATCAGTCCAACCGTCCATCAATCAAGCTCACTTTCTGTCTCCAAAACATCTCCTCCCTTATGTGTTGCACTGGCCACAAATAGTTATCGAATTTGACAGAATATTAGCCACAATGCTGTATTACCTCCCACTGATCTCACATTCATCATTGTCAGCTTTGCTAAACGCACACGCTTGTCAATGATGTGATGGTGGAACTCCAACGCACTGAGAGAGAAACAAGATTTGGATGAAATGAGTGTCAATTTCACATGTCACAAGATATTACAAGACAGACCAACAGAGACTTTTCCTATACGTATGTGTTTGTGAAATGGTGTTTCACGTGATGAATGAGGCGCTGATCCATCAGGGCCCCAGACACTCCAGACAGGCCCACATGCTGAGGCCCACATTCTCACTGACCACCCTCAGAGAGGCGGGCCACAGTATTGACAGGAAATGACCTCAGCAGCAACCCTCTCAATTATGGTCATATCCATCATAATTGGCTTTTATAGCATGACATCATTACTCCAGACATAACAGATGCGGTTTATTCAGACTAGCTACTGTTGTCAAAACAGATGGTCTAAGATAGATTTCAATAGACTATTAAAGACAATGCTTACTGTTAAAGAGTGAAAATTATGTCGTTAATTAGGCTACTCATCCTCATGTGGCCTTGTTTTCTCCAGTGCTGATATTCATAAATTAACTAGACTAATAACTACTGATCTTTGCAATGGAATGAATCAATAATATATAGAATAAGCTGGACAATGACACCATTTGTGTGTAACGGAGGCCCGCTAGTAGGTGTTTAGCCTCCTTGTTAGAGCGTCCAACTCAGAGCGGGTCGAGTAGGAGCCGGGTAGAGGGGTTGCATTGGTGCCGTGACCCGGATGGGAGTGAGGTTTAGGGGGGTGAGTGTAACGGAGGCCAGCTGGTAATTGTTGCGCGAGAGGTTACAGTTTTTGGCCTCCTTGTTAGAGCGTCCAACTCCCATGCCGGAAGACCCGGGTTCGAGGTCCGCTCAGAGCAGGTCGAGTAGGATCCGGGTAGAGGGGTTGCATTGGTGCCGTGACCCGGATGGGGGTGAGTGTAACGGAGGCCAGCTAGTAGTTGCTGCACGAGAAGTTGCGGTGTTTAGCCTCCTTGTTAGAGCGTCAAACTCAGAGTGGGTCGAGTAGGAGCCGGGTAGAGGGGTTGCATTGGTGCCATGACCCGGATGGGAGTGAGGTTTAGGGGGGTGAGTGTAACGGAGGCCAGCTGGTAATTGTTGCGCGAGAGTTTACAGTTTTTGGCCTCGTTGTTAGAGCGTCCAACTCCCATGCCGGAAGACCCGGGTTCGAGGTCCACTCAGAGCAGGTCGAGTAGGATCCGGGTAGAGGGGTTGCATTGGTGCCGTGACCCGGATGGGGGTGAGTGTAACGGAGGCCAGCTAGTAGTTGCTACACGAGAAGTTGCCGTCTTTAGCCTCCTTGTTAGCCTTTAGCCTCCCTTGCCGGAAGACCCCGGTTCGAGGCCCGCTGGAAGCGGGACGCGTAGGACCGGGTGGAGGGGTTACATGTGCAGCCAAAAATGATTTGCCAATTATTACTGTAAAGCTGCTTTGCCACAATTTGCATTGTAAAAAGCGCTATATAAGTAAAGGTGATTTGACTTGACTATTCCACACCTGTAACGAAGATATTGTCACAAAATATTTTTGTTTTGTTCTTGCGCACTAAAAGTATTCTCATTACTTCATAATATCGAGGTTGAACCTCTGCAGTCACGTCGACCTCTTTAACGATGTCTTTAGTACCTTTCTGGACCTCGAAAGCGGTGCTTATATTGCCGTCTATGGACGGGTCATATACAAAATATCTTAATTTGCATGTTCCAAAGGTCTTACGAGTGTGAAACGACTCGTTTTTTGAGTGAACTGCCCATTTAAAATATTAAGAGCATGCACGGTTTCTAATATGTTTATCACATGATGAAGTTTTGGTTTAAAATATCAGCACATGCTGTTTTTAAAGTCCTATTCTTCTCTCTCAGCCTAAAACACACAGATAATCTATCGGAACAATCAGTGAGATGGTCAGAAAACAATTGGAAAACCATTAGGGAGGAAATGAGGTCAATACCCTACTGTTTTTTCTATCATAATGATGATGGCAATATGATTATGGTATGTGGTTGTTTTGTAGCTTAATAGTGAGGCCGGATGACAGTATATTCTGTTCAGTCAAGCATGATCACTCCCATCTGCTAGTATGTGATTACTGCTTTACGCCGTGCCCTGACACTTCCGCATTATCTCATTTTCAAAACAGCCCTCCGAGTCTCTCACCTGTAATTGTTGCCTTGTTTGAATTTTGTACAGCATAGTCCTCTTCCTCAACATTGTCTCTTCATATTGCTGTTCTCCTGTCACTTTCTTCATAAACTCTTGAGCAGTGTTCACAAGTGGGCCGCCTTCAGCTCTCCCGCAGGGGATTACTGCGGGGAACTACCGGGAGCGAACACTGATCGTTTCCTCCATTCTCCAAGAATTCCATTCCCTTGTAATTGATCAGAAACCATCACAGGCCATGTAGGATATGAGCACCCCCGACTCCATCACTTCTTCAAAAATGCCCCTGCGCGGGAGACGTCATGCCAGCCAACAGCCAACTGATCACTTCCATATGCGCTTCTTGTCAGGTTGGACCCAGACGTGCCCCTTTCCTTCTTGCGCACATGGATACTTCCACACACACACACACTTTCACCACACGCCAATGGAAATATAAGAGGAGCTCCCTCTGCACTTCATACTCTCCTACTACAGATGAAGGCTATTTAGGAGAGCCCCAACAGTTGATGGATGCCTTGTGGCTGAGGTCATTATTGTGGATGTTTTGCTTCCATGCATTATTGACATTATCAAGTATGTACAGTGGATATTAAGAAAAAGAAACTTTATCTGCCACCTCGGCCCTGAGTCTTAATCCAGGACAGTCTTCTAAGCATTTCTTTCCCACGACAAAACACCAATATTCCCTGTGCAAACAAACGGAGAGGCCTTCGCCTGCTTCTGCTCAAGCTCCCCTTGACGGCAAATAATCACCACCATACACCTCACCCTTAATCAAAACACCCCTACAGACTGACAATGGAAGATCCCTGCTCGCTTAGAGGACACCCCACTACTCTCCAGGCTTTGAGAAGAAGGTTGACGGTGGGGGGAGCAAGACTGAGGATTATCAAAGGAGACTGAGAGAATTCCGTGTGTTGGTTTTAGAGAAGGACTGGCGACACATCTGTATTGAGAAACCACGGCACACCCTCCTGATGATTCCAGCATTTTTCATTTTTTTGCATTCAGCTGAAAAAGAGACGGAGGACATGGAAACAAAGACGCATATCCTCCAGGCCACCAAATCCACCTGTAATTGTGAAAGTTTTGTCAGTTCATTCTTTTCTCAAGCGTATCTGCACCTCTTTTGGCCTCCTGATTTCACTCTTGTGCAGCAGACATAAATTTCAAGGTTTATCACTGTCGGATTATGATTATGAGGACATTTTGGGAAGCAGCCACCACCACAGCCTTTCATCTAACCATTTGACCAGGTTGTGCCTGAGTTATATTCTGACTGAGTATAGCAGGGAAAAGACCCTTTTATTTTGAGCTCTTGCGTCAGCAGTCGCAAAGTACCCTGGCATGATTTGTGAAGCTTTGCCTGGAAACAACCAAAGACGTTTCTGGCCCATAGATGCCTGGAGATTAACTTTAGAGTCTAAAATTATGCTGGAGCACATCCAATGCTACCTTATCAAGCCGAAGTTTGAAACTAAGCATACAAAGTGTATAAATCCAACTGCGCTCCAATAAAAATGACTGACCTGGATTATGCCCTCCTAATGAATCATCTCAGCTTTGGAGGAACCTCATATCATGTAGAGACTTCATACGATGGAGATCTTTCAAATTGGCTCAGCGTATCAGAGGTGAAAGCCAGTCACTTGTTACGGTCCTTAATAGCAGACCTTCACCACAGTTCAGTGGTCTGGCAATCGCCTCCATATTGAGGAATCAACTCATCTGGACTTACTCTGCATACAGTGATACAACATCTTTGAATCCAGTGGGGGATAAGGTTTCACAGAGCTCATTTGCAAGAGAGGCTCCACTGCCAAGAGAGAAAGTAGTTGAGTCGGATGCTGAAGCCAACAATGATTTTAATAGGAAACATCCGTATATGCCAGCCGTTCACCAACATTACACTAATTGCCCTGTTTTGAAATCATTGTCTTGAGCAATGCAGCGATTAGGAAGGCAGAGAAAGAGAGTGGAGGATCACAAATGTGAATTCCTTGCCGGGGAGAGCGAACTTTGCAGGATGATGTGGGAGAGGAAAACATTGACTGGAGGGGTGCTGAAAGAAGCAGAGGGTAGCAAAGTTAGGGAGGGCTGATGAAAACCTCGCAGATAAAGAAAGGCCAAACTTACGCTTGGGTCGGTTGGTGTACCTTAGTGGCTTTGGATGTTCTGTGCAGCCTCAGCCCGGTTCCAGGTCCTCTAAATCAGTCGGCGGTTTGGGATCTCACATCATTACCATTTTGAACAGCCTATAAAAGAATTTTAAATGGATGTCTTGAGAATAATAAAGAGCAAAGGGAAACAAATGCCATCAAGGAAAAAAGCTGTGAAAGAGTCCAACGCATAAAAGCACTTTTACATGAAGATGTGAACACTAGGTTGGAAAGAGACTTGTGAGGTTAAGTAGTGAACCAAAGACAAGGTTAAGACCCCGAAAACCATCTCAGATGATGTCATTCTCCTGTGTCCTCTCACCTTGTGAAGTTTCATGGTCCAGAAATGTTGCATTGACGTTCTGTAGTGCTGAAGCCGGATCTGGGGCTTTGTTATCCATGACTCCAAACCAGAATCCTCACTTCTCCCCAGGTGTGTGGCAGAAGAACTGAGGGTTTTGGGCTCGTCATATGGTTCTTATCCTTCTATTTGCCATTAGCATTGGACTGCAGCCCTGACACTTACTCTCTGATCTGCGGTTGATCCGGCTCCAAAGGCCGTAGGGGCTTAAGAACAGAATATGGGCTCTGTCTGGTAATAAGTTTGATGGTGTGGGGGGTCCACTATAACAGTTCTTCCTTACCTGCAAGCTCCTTATAATAAAGGTGCAAATGAGGAAAAGTTGCAGATGTCATATGGAAGAATGCACTGTTTTCCATTGGTAATATCACCTGATCTTCTCTGAAATTCCATCTTTCCAGATGAGAACTTTTTTTCCACTGGGAAAAACAACATTTAGAACCACTGAGAACTTCTCAAACTTATTCAGATCAGATCAGTTTTGAAATTAGAGATGTATCGGCCGATAAAAGCAATTATTTTCACTATCGGCCACTGGCTGATGATCAGGGCCAATTAAACCCTGTCAATCAAAAGGGTGCATGAAAACGTGTCCGACAGCAACTCATACTGTGTGAGAAGAAAATCTCCCATGTTGAAAAAATCAGTTAAAAAATAGTGACTCTATGAATCACCCGTATTTCAAGCTAGGGTTGCCAGGTCTGCAGTTTTTTCCTACACAAAACATTACTTCTAGCGTGCCTCTCATCCAATAATAGTCTTGTCTTCGACTTTAATACAAGTTACACCTCGAAAGAATATGCATGAACATCAGAAGGTATGTTGAAATATACAGTACAACTTACTGAAATCCAGTTCATGTCTCAATCACTGTTTCAGAAAGACATCAATAAAACATTTACCTCAGGAAAGATATCTAGTGTTCACAGTTTGTTAATTGGCTATATATATATATAATTCTATACATATATATATAAACTGTAGAAAAGAGATTATTTACTGTTAATTATACATGTATGTTTGCCATGAAGACAAGTGCTTATGAAAACTACATTATATGTGCAACTGAGTTGTATAAAATACCTCTTCTGTTGTTAATAGCAACCAATACTGTAGTTATTTACATTTACCAGACGCTTTGCTCAAGGGCACCTTAGTCATGGTATCGAAAGTGGCGAGATTGCTGTTTATTCACAATCCCCACCTTCAATTCCTGCCGGCGTGGGAATCAAACCAGCAACCTTCAGGTTACAAGCCCGACTCCCTGTGTTACACCAATACACCAGTGCACCAATATCGTAGTGTACCAAATGAGATGCTTCTCTGTATATTTTGCAACATTATTTGAGAAAGATTTCTTTTTCCATAAGAAAAGCCGAGGAATCGTATCGGCAGATATCCCTCTGAATAATATCTCTCCTTGAATTTAATCATCGAGAAGATCTGACTTAAATGAGTAGTCTGTTTCCAATAAATTGCCGTTGCAAGTGCACAAAGCAGCATTGGTTGAAATGAAATAAAATGTGAATTACCTCAGTTTACAGCAAACGTCTGAATATCAGAATGGTTGAGAGATCTCGGAGTGTTCAGGGTTAAAGGGCACTTCCCAGAGGGCTGGGGCTGATAAAGCCATCTGACAGCATCTTGGACGAGGGGAGTACATCTGCTTCACATTTCCACCATGTCAGAACCCATACTATCTTTGCTTTGGCTTGTTTGCAACTCATTGCCTCAATCATATTTCTATTATTGTAATGACATTTAATGGCATGTAACTACATCTGTTCTAATGCAATGACTTTATACTAGTGTCATCAGTTCTTCTGTTGAGACCACCATTCATTTAAAGCTAATAAAGCAGCATGAACACGATACACTTGAGGTTTACCATCTAAAATACAAATAATTATGCTAAGGTCTGAACACCCTGCATGCCTTTCAAGATGATTCATCATTCACTTACAACTCTATTGTGAGAATGATTTGTTGGCTCCGCTCTTGTGCTGAATGTTTTATATCTTAAAAGGCACTTAGGAGTAGCGAATGTATTGACAAACTGACCGGTAGTGACATGGTGTTTCGCTATTTTCTCAGGTCCTCTACGTGCCAGGCTCTTCTGTACGTAATTGCTAAAATAGAATTGACTGGCCCTTGCTGCTGTTGTGCGTCAGACTGCCTCTGCAACCTCAATGGTTTTGGACGCCGTTGGCTCAGCCCATATGGAGCCACTTCACACACGGGTTAGCCTAAGCCAGATCTATGCTCAGAAGACACAGCACCGCCCCAGCCACAGACAGTAACTGAGTTGGCGTCCTAGTAATGGTCTGCTGGCTACCGCCACGCCATTGCCAAGAAGTCATTGTAAAGCGGTACAGCTCAGAAAATGAGGCAAGCCATGTTTTGGGTCCTTTATTAATGATTTCCAAACTCTTGGGAGATTTCCTGTTGTGGTGATAGCAGAGCAGTTGGGATATTAACTATTGCAGTTGCTCAGTTCAGTCAAATTTGTGCAAAGTCACATGCTAAAAATAGAACACGATGTCATTGCACTTTACCAAACAACTCTAAGGCACTCCCTAATGTGTCATTTATTTCTGTGACGTTGTTTGCCTTAAGAGGAAATGACTTTGTGAAAATGATTAACAGGCGAACACATTAATTTGCAACAAATTTGAATGCACGCTCTGATAAGCACAAGTATGAAACCTAGTATTCCAACTCCACTGCATAGTAAACAAATTCCTACTTCCTGTCCACCTGAGCTTCTGTACTGTACTGTCCCCTTCCCATTCCCATTCCTGTTTAGACTAACTCCACCCACCAATGTCTGGTTGGGCCACACAAGATTAAAAAAAGACACACACCTTTCAATATCTGCAGTGTTGTGGGTGTAACTTCTCTATCCAGGCCGAACTCGGGTCCCTGGCTTGGGTGTCGAACGCTCTAACAAGGAGGCTAAACATGTTGTAGTGTAACGGAGGCCAGCTAGTAGTTGCTTGGGGTTGCACCCTTTAGCCTCCTTATTAGAGTGTCCAACTCCCATACCGGAAGACCAGGGTTCGAGGCCCGCTCAGAGCAGGTCGAGTAGGACCCGGGTAGAGGGGTCATATTGGTGCCGTGACCCGGATGGGAGTGAGGTTTAGAGGGGTGAGTGTAACGGAGGCCAGCTAGTAGTTGCTGTGCGAGTAAACCTCACTCCTCTGACCTCAAGAGATGCTCTAGCAACAGACGTGTGAGAGTGTCCGATTCCCATGCCGGAGGATCCGTTTGCGAGGCCCGCTCAGAGCGGGTCGAGTAGGACCTGGGTGGAGGGGTTACACCAGCAGCAGTCGCTAGAGCATCTCTTGAGATCAGAGGAGTGAGGGTTTACTACCTGACCTCCATTACATAGGCTGTCAGTGGGATGGTGCGTGGAAGTAGCTTTTGATCCAAATTCAAATCTGCCTTTCACCAAATTTGCTCTTCTCCCTTTTAACGCCACATCGGAACGGAAAGGCATTTATTTTCAACATAAATGAAGAAAGTATTTTAAAAGTGGAAATAAAGTGCCTAACGAGTGTACGAGCAGGTAAAGGGAGGGCTTTATAAATAAGGCGGCATTTAATAATTTAATAATTTTAATAAAGATAATCATTTATTACTATTATTGCATCCTGTTAATGAGATATAAACAACCTCCGCCACTATTTTTGTAAGTATATAAAACTATTTGCACTTATTGCAAAGAACTGCAACTTTTATTTTCACTTCGTAGCATATCGCTAAGAAAATGCTGCAGTTGTCGCTTAGTGTAAATAGCCTCTAAATAGCCGCTGCCTTTCATGTTCCACAGAAGTAAGCCCGTCATACACGAATGGAACTACATGAGGGTGGATAAATCATCTTTTGGGTGAACTATCCTTTTAAGTCCTGCCTGCGCAAATAATCAATATTTGTCAATAACTTTTTCCGTCCTCCGTGTTTACGGCTCTTGCATGTAGCAGTGCGGTGTATGGCAAGGCTTTTGGCTGAATCGATGTCTTGGCCACTGTCTCTGTTTTTATAGGCTGATTAAGTCATGCTTTTGTTTCCAAGGTCACCAAGACGTTTCCCATAGTCCCAAAACGAGGCCGAGCTAACGAGGTAACGACGGAAACACTCTGACGCGTACGCTTAGCGTGCGTCCAGACTGAGCAAAGGCCCGTTGTGCAAGAATCAGGCAAATCCGCCTCTCTCGGGGTGTGTTCTCGCCACTTTGGTCTCTGCAGTGTGCTTAAGGAGGCATGTGTGTCCACTCAAGTGGAGAACATCGTAAAACATGGCTAAAATGGTATAAGAACAGTGGAAACCATCAGTGTCCCTCACTAAAAGCTAAAGCAACCCAATGTGCTCCAGCCCAAAAACGGGTTCCATATTTTAGCAAAACATCTAATTTCATGGGTGGGTGGGATGTGTGTTTGTATGTGTGCGCATATGGCAGTTTAGATGCATTGGCTGTCATATTTTCCTCTCTTGGAGAAAACAACTCTATTTGTCCGACGAGGCAGGAGCAAAGTGTACCTTTTCTTCAGGAGTCTGTGTGGTGTGACGCTCCACAAACCACACAGTTGTCATCACTTCCTGGCACTTCACCTAGAGCTCTTCCAAGACCACTTTCCCAACACGCCTCGTCCAATGCTCGCCGCTTGCCTTGATCGAATGCAAAAACCATTATGGCCAGGGTTTGGCGGAAAGACTTTAGAATAGGGAGTCTTGGGAAATGGCAAATCAAATCAGCCTGGCAGCAACCGCTCTGCCACTTCCCATACTGTAAGCGTTCGCCCCCTCACCCAACACATACCCAGTCAAAACAGTGAGCTCAAAGTTTGGCATAGGTGCTCGTGGGTACGGGACTCCCTTAGAAGTGTCAGGCTCGTCCACTGGGCTCAAGCAGCAGAACTGAAACCCAGAGTTTGGCCAGGGCCCGGCCCACTCTTTCCATTGCCACCACTCAACGCAGAGGATGTTAAAAACAAGTTGATCGCTGGAGAAAACAAACTGCACAGAGACGCATTGTTCACGGGCTCGCTCTGTCATGAAGGAAAGGTCTGGGAAATAGGAGCTGTCTCCATTGAGGTTGCACTGTTAGAGCGCATGATGCAAGCAGGCCAGATTCCACAGCATTGATAACATCGTTGATTAAGGAGAACCTGAGGAAAAACAAGCAGTCATTATTCAAACTAGGCAGCTTTCCTATTTGCTCAAGCTGATGATGCACTTTTTGCAACACAACACTGAATTGAACACATCCGTTGCATAAACCACGACAATTGTGAGATACCTCGCAATTCAAATGACACATAAAAACCAAGAGGTGTCATTGTTAAGTGTGTGTATGAATAAAATACTTGCTACGGTATGGGTTCTAATAGTGTTTTTCCCTAATAAACACTCATTTGCTCAACTTTTTACGCCTAACTAAGTCAACTGACAATGCAACACAATGATTAAATCAGGCCAAAGAATTAGACTGCTTGCACATTAATAAAATGACTAATGCCGCATATGCAACTGCACATAAGGGATTGGAAATCATCACTTGAATGCATGTTTTCTTTCATGCACTAGGTACGATAGGTACACGAAGAAATGGAATCATGCTACACACCCAAACATTCATATGCAACCGCATATGTCATATAATATACATTACATATAACGTAAGGCAAGTTTGTGGTGAGCTCTATCACATGTAACTCAGACGCTGCTGGCTTCATTCGCCATAATAAGCTTCTCTTATACATTTTTTTCCCCTCTTACTGTATTATTACCAAATGATGCCATTTATTTCCCCTCCCAAAAATGACAACCATTGTGACCACTAGTGCGCAAATCCCAAGCAAATTCTTTATACCACTTGTTTGATTTGGTTTGATCTCCAGTTTTGACATTTTACAAAACCATTGGTTTGCATATGGATTTTCACAGAGGTCTCGTGGAAATTCCCCTTCTGTCTGTCGGATTGTGTGTGTGTGTGTGTGTGTGTGTGTGTATAAATGATGGAGTAGCATGGCGGCCAATGGGAAATTCAAATGTAGTTGCATGTACGTGTGGGTGGATGGCAGTGCAGATGGATACATTTTGCATGTTCCCCTTTTCCCATGCAATTTCTCTCTTGTGGGCACAAAACAGAGTGCTAGAATGTATCTCTTAGTCCTACACTCTCACACTTCAGTTTTCACACCTGCATATACTGGAAACAAAATGCCTGACATCACAGGGCTGCAAGAGAGGACAAGAAACATCCGTGTCTCAAGGCTGCTTTGTTTCATTATGGATAAAATCAGCGTATACACCCCTACATTTGCAGCGTCCTTGGGCAGTTTAAAAGAAAACATACATACATGCATAAATACATAAATAAATAAAAAGTTACACAGGTGAAAAAAAATTTAATAAAGAAAATAAAGAATAAATATAAATAAATTAAAATAATAAATAAAAAAATAATAAAAAAATGTATTAAATTCAATTAAATAAAAAATTCATAAAATAAAATAAATTAAATAAATTTCTAATTTAAAATCCAAATCAGAAAAAGGCCAGAGACAGACTTATATTACCGGAGCTAGACAGAGGTATCACTTCTTCTGCTTATATTCATCAATGATATAGAAATACAACAAACAATTTATTTATTTATTTATTTATTTGTAATATTGTTTTCCACGATAATGCACTTATCTTTTTCTTCTCATCTTCGATATTAATCTATGCAAATCATTTGCATGCAAAGCAAAAAGCACGCTGTAAAAAATCATTTATACTCTTAAATAAAACAAAACAAATATGTTTTACAAGTAAATACTATTTCAGTCTTTCAAAATGTCACGTTTAATTCAATGTCTTTCTTGCCATTTCTTTGTAATTATTAGCAAAATGCATCGATTCCTGAGTGGAAATTGTTTCTAAACTAAATTCCTTTCAGTGCATGTCGTTTTTCAGTATCGTTTGCATTTGCTTCAAAGATTAAGCAATTAAATTAATTAAACAAACACCTATGAGCGGTTTAAGGCAGAAATGGAGACTTGACACCTAGAATTAACATGCATTTTCCTCAATCAGACCACAGTGTCAATGTTAATGCGTTATCTACATGCAATAAAATCAAGTGACAAATCTCGCACTGCAAATAATCATGTTCTAAGACGGACAAGCACTATAAATTTCCCCACATCACCCGAACATGAATATTCCACGGATTATCCGACTGGAACACACCTAGAATCTCTCCCCAAATCCTCACTGGCGTCTCTCGCATACTCTGTATTCGCAGGGGAGCTTTAAAGAGTCTGTTTCTCCCCTTCACTTCTAATCTGCGTTAGCATCCTTCACTGTGGAAAACGCAACTGATCAGATACCTTATTTTTTATCTGTCAAACTGACAGAAAGCATGTTGATAAATGACGGAAATGTTCGGTTAACACGACCTCTGAAGTAATACATAAGTGCCGTTTTCCATTTTGCGCGTCGAAGCGCATGTTAATGCCAGATGTAAAGGAGGCCGTTGAGACAAGTTTGGGTTTGGAGTTTTTGACTACTAAGAGAATTAACTGAGGCTTTTATTGTTGTACTTACACACACGGTGTTGCCAAGAGGTTCTTTCTGTACTGTCAATAAACAAACTCAATTGTAACTGATTATGAACTTAAGCACGCCACTTCTTCATACTGTCTTTTTCCCCTCTCTCTCTCTCTCTCTCTCTGTTGCTTTTCTCTTGGACGAAGACGAGGGACAGAAGGCAGATGGAAAAGTGCCCTTTTTTAAAGTGTATTCTCAAACTGCTCTCCAAATTGGTTTTCTTGGACAGTGCTTCCCAGTGCATGTGTGAACATTAAACATCAGTGGCAGGCCGGCTCTGATCCACTGGCACCGCTTGTCACTCCCAGCGCTGGCAGGCCCGAGCGCCCCAATCAAGACGCGGTTCTTTTGGACCGCTCTCCCGTGCGCGGTTAACCCAACGTTCCCCAGGCAACGCGCTTCTTGCCGGACAAACTGCCAATCTCCCATGCCATTGCATAAGCTTTCCAATGCTCTGACGCAGACATGAACGCTAAATATGCACTTCTGCTCTGACACCCTCCGTCATACATCCCTGCTCTGTCATTCATGCGCTCTCAAACACAGGCCCGGATTGTTCGCCGCCTAATCGGATTGAGCAAATAAGTTGGGTGAAGAATTATAAGAGAAACATACGGTAAATAATTACCATAATATTGGTTTTGGACACCTACAGTTAAACTAGCCAAAGCGAAACCTCATTTTAAGGCCTATTTTTACAAGATGTAAAATAAGTCTCTAATGCTCCCAGAGTGTGTCTGTGAAGTTTCAGCTCGAAATACCCCACAGATCATTTTTATAGCATGTTTTGGGGCGTGAGCGAAAACACGGTGAGTTTGCGGAGCTTCAAAAGCTCTTGCTCCACTATACGGACAACAACAAAACAGGACAATCTCACGCACCGAATCTGTCAGTTTGAACCCTACAGATCCAGATGGAGATCCGACAGGTACAGTTATAACTTATGTTGCTTTTATCTACTATCAGTACAAGCCTGTTGTAGCGGACCTCGTCCGAAGGAAGGCCAAAACTGAGTTTTAAGAAGTTTATTGTTCTCCGCACAAAAGATGAAGCATCCGTTCTTTCTGTAGAAAATCACCATAAGAGCTGAATAAAACAATACAAGAAGTGCACATTAAAGTCATAAACTCCCTCTCCCTTGCGTTACCATCAACATACACAGAGATTTACACAAAAACCCTCGTTACATTGAGCATAAACAAGTATATACAGACCTTATGCCTTTTCTGGGGTGTTTAAAAAACTGGTAAACGTTCTATCCGTGAAAAAACTCAGATGAGCTCTGATAAAGAGCGAACAGTTGGTACTGATCCATCTCCAAGGTTTAGCGAAACCTTTGTATTGTCCTTTTGTACAAAGCAGTCTGATGTAAAATGATTCACGCAGACATAAACGAATTTAGATATATGGACGACGCTTTCCCTTCCAAAATAAAACGAATCCACTGCGTCTTCAACAGCTCGTGAGTACATGAAGACTGTTATCTTCACTCTTACGTCCAACAACAAAAGTTGACATTCTTGTGTTTACAGCGGCTCCGGCCTGGAGAAAATGGCGGACAGTGCAACTCAGGGCGGAGTCTATGCTAATACGAGGTGTGGGCGGGGCCTAGGCAAAATGTGGAATCTTCACATGGCTTATTCTGAGACTCTGCTTATGATTTATGGGGATTAAAAAAGCAGTGGGTGGATGTTTATCATTACAGGGTGGTTGTGTACACACACAGCTGAAACACATTTATGTTCAAACACAATGAACTTTGCATAATTGGTAGGGGATCAAACAATTTGGAAAAACTGTTTCCCAAAATGGACTGTTTATCCAACGCCATCTGACCCTTCGCAAAGACCCGCCCCCTTTAGTTACCGTTGCTACGTCCGACAAGTCATGTGCTCTCACTTATTTGAAACATAACTATGTATAAAGTAAATATGGAAGCTTCCAACCAGGAGTAATGCTTGGGATTAAACATCAGATTGATTTAATTGACTCTTCCCAAAACCCGCCCCCTGTTGCTATAATTATTTAAAGACGTTTAAACAATGAATAGCGTATAATGTGTCGTGACGGATCGCTGTAGCTCCTCGTGAACCTTCATACCAGTTCATTTATGGCGTCAAATAAACGGAATGTTGCTTCAAGCGCGGAAAGTTTGGTGGCTATTATTGGTCAGATCACGTGTTTATCAAACTGTTTGCGAAGGGTCAGTTCCATCTTACAAGGGACATTATGTTAATTTTCAAATGACTTGTTATATCTCTTTGTGTTCTGTTGAAGAAAGCAAGCATGTTGTTTCAGAATCACATGAGGGTGAGTAAATGGTGAATTTGAATTTTTGGGGGTGACTATCCCTTTAAAAGGAAGCCAAAGCTACAGATTTTAAAAAGAAGATGCTAATCAGTCCCAAAGAGAGAGAGAGAGAGAGAGAGAGAGAGAGAGAGAGAGAGAGGACAGGAAAAGGAGGAGGATGGGGAATGCTAAAATGAGAACGGATAAAGCCATACAAGTGCGGTGGGGTTAAAAGAGTTACAAAAACAGAGTGGCCGACCCCTTCTGCTCGGACTCTGTGTGAACTGACGCTAGGTGAGTGTCCTTATTAAAGGCTGGTGAGCGACTGTAGAGAGATCCTGGCAGCTGTCCACCATCACAACAAGTATTCTGATGCCCAATGAAAAAAGACAGGAGTGAGAATGCAATTACTGCAGGAATTTTTCAATTTTTTCGCTGTCTGGGATTCCGGATTCTGCTGTGGAGTATGATATTAACAACAGTGCTTGTCTGAGGGTTTAGTACTGCTGTAACACCTACGTTTATCTTATATATTCCATCCACACATTTTAAAGGGTTAGTGCATCCAAAAATGAAAATCATTTACTCACCTTCATGTTTTCCCATACACAGTAAAAACCCCAGAGTTAAATCAACTCTGTGTTAAAGTAACACTCTTCAGAGATTGAATGATTTCATCTAAGACTGTGGCTGAAGTCAGTTGTAGTTCTTGTGTTTCTCTTTTCTACAGTGATTCTGCTTGTTAACAGCAGGCGTTCATCAATAATGTTCAATCGTCGCTGAATTAATTGCTTAATTATCTCATTAACTTCAACTCTGCTTCAGTGTTACTTTAACACTATTTAGAGAGGGACCAAATGTTATCTGAGCAGAGTTGACGTCAGTGTGTTTTAATAACGAAAAAATGGATCATATCATGGCATTCGTGTTTGAATAATTAGTTTTTGAGTTTTAAACTTACATTTAGTTTATCCTTCCTATTTTGTTGTTTTTGGGGGGCGTGTTAGAGTGGGAATCTGTTAGGAGGTCCGCAGGAAAAAAATTGGAAGATAAAGTGGTCCTTGGGCTGAAAAAGTTTGAGAAACGCAGGTTTAGATCATGGTTGTCCCAAAAAAGCACATCTATCCATCATAAAAGTAATCCATATGGCTCCAGAGGGTTAATAAATGCCTTCTGAAGCAAAGCGATGCATTTTTGTGTAAAAAAAAAATGCATTTTTACTTCTTTTTAGACCAATAAAAGTTATATAAAACGGTAAAGAGAAACACTGGTTTAGATCGTGGTTGTCACCAAGGTGGTCAGAATGGTCAGAATATGCCAAAGCGTTGCAGAGATTTAGCCTCACGTCCATTTTGGCGTGCTCTTTGTTGAATTCGTTCCCACGTTATTCAAGAATCGACTTGAATTCCATAACGCTTCGTCAGCATTGTCCAAAGGTGATCAGGTTCAATTTTCATGAAAATTGGAACAACGGCCTAGGAGGAGTTCGCAAAAGAAACTTTGCATGACATAAAATGACATGTATAATCATTGTCTCGTTTCCAGCGCTTACGGTTCAAAAGTTATTCGCATAAACGCGAGTGCAACTTTGGACAGATGGTGACGCTAGACAGATCGAGTTAGAGACTCCGAAATTGCTGTGGTTAATGTCCAGACTGTCCTCTATCAGTGTGCCAAATTTCATAGCTTTCCCGCGAGCGGTTTTATACGCGGCTTGAGCCTTAATAAATGGAATAGTTCGGTTCCTTGTTTAGTTCACAGAAGTAGTTAGAGATTGCAAAAATCAGCTAGACCAAATACATTTCCTTATCAGAAGAAATTGAATCGCCATGCGTTTACGTTGACCAGGTGGAAACGAGCACAATGCAAATTCTCATCATATATATCATTTAAACCAATCCCCTCACTCGTAAGTAGAGCATATTCCACATTGCAGCATCCATTTAACATCATTAGCGTGGGGTTTTTTTTTTCACTTTCTGAGGGATCCAAGCAGTCGACAAGGACACTGCAGTGGGGCGGAAGATAGCCGACCATTCAGTGCACTGGCTGAACCTCACATGGTGTTTTGGTTACAGCAAACGTGCCTGTCCCATGGAAACTCTCAGATGAGGAGCCATTGGGCAGAGCTCCAATCATGCCTGAACCACAGCTCCCACTTTTCACAGCAAATGAGGAGAAAACCATGCGTGCAGCTGCTCCCCTGGAATGGACAGAGGGAAATGGAGGGAGACAGCACTTGTCTTGCCGTAATATAGGGCAGATAAAGCCCTTCTCCGAAGTCCGTGGGTTTTCCGCTCCCCTCACTCCAGGATACCTCTAAAACTTTCCGAAAGTGCCTACCCTCGTTGTTGTGAAGAAATGTCATGTTATTTATCCACAGGTGAGGTTATGCCAAGGATAAAGCCTGCAGCCCATGGAACACGAGGAAACTGAAGTTTCCATTTCTTGACTTGATCTTCACCTCAACCACCGCACAGGACTCGGGGCAGCTCAGAAGTCGGAGCTGGCGCGGTTTCGACTCCGTTGTGTATATTTGGGCGCTCATCTGAAAATATACATGGTGATGCTTTGGCATGTCATCTCTGACCACATATTGACATATTATGGCATGACTGAGGTCAGCGCCTAATCAGATAGGAAGAGGAAGGTTTCTGATTACAGCCGATAGTCTTTTCCTCCAAACGAGGGACTAATTAGCGAGCGTGTGGCTTTATCGTTCCTGTCCCTGGGTGTGTTTATTTCTCTGCACAGAGGCATGACTTCTCTTCGGTTTTCAGTCTCTCTCAATCTCACTGTCTTGTTTAGGAATCGGATGAAAGCGGGGCGTAGCATTTCATCACGCTCCAAGTCAGACTAAAGCAAACAAACGGACTGCTTGAGCTTGTATAAACTCCTGCCACCACTTTCTGTAGAGATCTGGGTAGGGTTGCACCGCTCTTGGAGCATAAAGTCCACACGACTAGCTAATTTCTAACTAGATCTGTGCTTCATTTGGGTGCACCATTTGATACTTTAAGGCTGGATCACATGACTTTTGACCTGATTTGCAGTCTGGATGAGTTGGCGCTAAAAAAAAAAAAAAAAAAAGAAAAGTTTGCATACGAGTTTTTGTGTTACAACTGTTTTGAGTGAATTTACGCTCAACCAACAAGCTACTTTGAGATAGAGGAACTTACTAATCTGTTGCACAAACGCATATTTTTAAGTTGATTAGACAAAAAAATTAAGTCACTCCAACTACTACTAACTACTTGTAGCCCTGGAACCAATTAATCTGATCTATTTCAGCTCAAATCAACAGCTATCATAGCACAAGCAAACTTTACTCATTTAACATGAATATTGAGATATATCTCGTCTCTGGCATTAGCGCAGTCTTTCCTTATAGAGTCAGAGTTTACCTTCATGTATCTACTCTTCAGCACAATAGTCACCACAAAAACTCTTTTAAATATCAAACATAACCGCATTAAACACTTACAGGTCTGTCCCTTCACTAAAAGCTGATAAATTATCATGTAATTTCATCATTTATTCTCCTCATCTGGTCCTACGCGATGCATGCTGGGAACTCGAAATCCACTGCCTAATTTCCGAAGTTATCAAGACAATTTGATTAAGGTACTACAACCTCAAGCCATCCTAGACGAATATGACTTTCAGTCAAACACAGTTATATTAAAATATATTCTAAGCTTTATAATGGGAGTGAATGGTAACTGAGATTTAGAAGCCCATAAAAGCACATCTATCCATCATAAAAGTAATCCATATGGCTCCAGAGTGTTAATAAAGGCCTTCTGAAGCGAGGCAATGTATTTTTGTGGAAAAAAAATTTTTTTACTTCTTTTTGCACCAATAAAAGTTATATAAAATGATAAAGCTTAGAAGAGCCAGAGTGAAAGAAGAAAGTCATATACATCTAGGACGGCTTGAGGGTGAGTAAATCATGGGATCATTTTCATTTTTATAAGTATTTTAATATGTAAATACCATTCAGAAAGTCCAACCTGAAATGATTCAAACATACTGATACAAAAAATATATATATATATTCACATAACGCTCTCTTAAAATGTAAATGGGTGTAAATGTCGAAATGATCATTTATGCCGATTTAATTTTTGACAGGAAAGAAAACGAGGCTGTGAGGGATGATGGTGTTTAATAATATACTGATTGTTCAGCTGACGAAAATCTCCATGAAAAACTCCATGAAACTGTTTTAAAGGATGTATTTGTGAAAAAATGCAACCTAGGACCTTTTTATTTTAGTGTGTACCTTTGCAAATATCCCTCTCAGTTTCGGTTTTATCCGTGTTAAATTCAATATGGCATGGTCTGTCGATGCAATTGACGCTTCTCAAACAGTTTGATTGACAGGCGATCTGACCAATCAGAACCCGACAAAGCGGTCAGGGGAGTCAGTAGATGAACGTTGGTGAACTTGAATCACGTCTTGAAACAACATTCCTTCTGATGTTCGTTCATGTTTATTTGATGCTATAAATGAACTAGTGTGAAGAGACGATCGCTTCACGACACATTAAACACACACTAGACGCTATTTATTGTTTAAACTTCTTTAAAAATGGACAATATTTCAAATATGAAACTGTTTCAACCGTTTTTAGTGTCCTCTTTGCTCCTCAATGTATTTTTCACTGCATGAGAACATGATTTATGGTACGAGAGCCCACTTTTGCGAAGGGTCAATCTGATGTTTTATCTGATGACTCCTGCTTGGGGTTTTGCTAGTTAACTTCACTGTTAAAAAATTACGGTAAATTGTACAGTATAATACTGGCTGTAGGGTTGCCAGCCAGTTACTGTAAAAATTTACAGTAGTGTTACTGTAATTTAATTTACAGAATTTCCCTGTATTCTCTGATTACAGTAAATAACTGTATTTTTTTAAATTACGAAGTGTCAATTTACAGCTATATTCTGTAAATGTGACCCCAGAATGCATTGCAGTTTACAGCAATATGCTGTATTATTATAAAACAGCCAGCGGCTGTAAAATAATGCTGTGATTTTTACAGTAATTGTAAAGTGTTTAGTTTACTGGTGGACGCTTTGGACAGTTTAGCAGCGAGGCCAGCAGCTAATGTTGCGATGAACAGGAATGCTTTCAGGATTCAAGCTCATACCTGAAACCCTCGCAATCCAGAGTCGGTACAGTTTGTGCTGCTTTAACTTCAGGAAGTCATAGAAATTCCTTGGCCAACGTCGAGACCGGAGTCACCTAAGCCACCTCACCCATAATAATCATGAAAACACTCCCATTAAGCAGGACCAGACCCTATTCAATCCTCCGTTTATTACACAGACGAGACAGAGTAGAGTAATATCAGAAAGGGAGATAGGATCTCAGTGTTTTGACTCGGCTCTAAACACTGGCTCGGGTTTGCATGCTTCCACTGGACTTCCTCACCGTGTTTGTTTGGTCAGCGCTGCACCCGCATACCTGCTGCAAAACACACAGGCCCGCATGCCACCTTTAAGATGCTTATCGAGATCGGGATGGGAGCGAGAGTGCTGTACTATATATGGAAAAGGGGAGCTGTGACATGGGAAAATCACACTGAGTCAGAAAGCTGCGACTGATGATTTAACAATCTCCACAAATAACAAAGATATGGCAAATCAATTGCATTAAAATAGTATTTTACTGTAAAACACACTCCAATAATCTTAGTGACATTTTACTATAAGGTTCCATTAGTTAAAGGATTCTGAATTAAAATGTCCTGATCATTCACTCTCATGTCAGATGTTTATGTCTTTCTTTCTTCAGTCGAAAACAAATAGACTTCACTTGAAGGTCCAAATGTCAGTTTCAGTGCAGCTTCAAAGACTCTACATGATCCCAGATGAGGAATAAGAGTCTGATCTACAGAAACCATCGCTTATTATCTAAAAGATGTATATACTTTTTAACCACAAATGCTTCGTGATGCACCACGCATTACGTAATCTTGGAAAGATCACACGTGACGCAGGTGGAAGTACCGAGCAAGCGGTTACAAAGCGAAGTCAAACAGGGCGTTGAAAAAAAGGTAAGACAACGATGTTTTTCACCCTACCGCAGTACTTCAAGTGGGACCTTTCCAACGTGATTTCGTAATGTGTGGCGCATCACAGAGCAGTGCAAGATGAGCACTTGTGGTTAAACAGTACATCATTTTTTTTTTTTTTTTTCTAGATCAGACTCTTATTCCTCGTCTGGATCATGTAGAGTCTTTGAAGCTGCACTGAAACTGACATTTGGACCCGTTGAACCCCATTGAAATCCACTATATGGAGAAAAATCCTGGAATGTTTTCCTCAAAAACCTTCATTTCTTTTGAACTGCAGAAAGAAAGACACGAACATCTTGGCTGACATAACGGTGAGTGAATTATCAGGACATTTATGAAAAATGAATCTAAATGTATTCTAAATAATATCATTATAAACAAATAAGAATATTTATTAGTCTTAGTTAAAGTTAATTTCAACATTTACTAATTCTTTACTAAAACTAATCGCTGTTCAACTAATATTTGTTATTTAATGGAGGTAGGCTGGCATGAACTAGTTAATAAAAACTGATCATTGTTAATGCCAACAAAGAATAATTAATACTGTAACAAATGAATTGCACATCGTTAGTCCATTTTAGTTAAAGCATTAACTAATGTTAACTAATGGGTCCTTGTTGTAAAGTATTACCGCATCGTAATTTTATTTTACAAATTTTTTTTTTCCCCTTAGTTTTTCCTTTATTTGTTTATTTATTTATTTATTTTACAAATTTTATCTTACAAATTTTATTTAACGATATTTTTTTATTTTCCCCTTAGTTTTTCCTTTTTTTCATTTATTTTATTTTATTTTATTTTTTTTTTACAAATTTTATCTTACAAATTTTATTTAATGATATTTTTCTATTTTCCCCTTAGTTTTTCCTTATTTTTTAATTTTTTAATTTATTTATTTAATTTTTTTTTTTTTTTACACATTTTATTTAACAATATTTTTTTTATTTTCCCCTTAGTTTTTTTTTTTCTGAAACAGAAGAAAACAGAGCCAGGTTGTAGTAAACATTAAAATACACACTGTTTACAGACACAATTATAGTATAGCAGAATTATATCAACAAGAAAACTCTGGGATTGAATTGTTCACTAACCTTTTGTGCGCAAAGACATACAATATTTTAATTTTGTCATCATGACGATGCAAGGCACCGTCACATCCACTGGGAATTACGCTGATAATGAATAAATGATGTTTAAGCACATAGACCTACTGCAAAATCAGCGTTTAAGACATTGCATGTCAAGTTTATTTCATTATTATTATTGTTATTATTTATTTTTATTTATTGATTTAGTTTAAGTGCTTTAACATACATATGAGATTCACATATCAGCCTCCTGGCACTATTTTCTTTCATTGTAAGTGACTAAACTTATTTGCCAAAAAAAAAAGCTGCTGTTGATGGAGCTTATTAATCCAGAAGCCAGAACATTCCTCTAAAGCACTAATCATGGTAAGAATGCTGTAAATGGGTGAGATGACCTCAGATTACACACACTCGGCCTGGATCCGCTGCACACAGACCGTACCACAGTCAGAGCACGAGTGTCTTTCTATACGAGCTTTCCCACAATCCTCCTCACACATGCTTAATCTCACAACCACTGTGCCAATCCATCATGAGCGTCACCTCCGTGCAGAAAACTGCACCGCAACACCTACAACCCTGACAAACACGCTGAGTCTGATGAAAGAGAGCAGCAACTATTACTCAACTCCAGAACGTGTACTCGTCTCATTTTTCTTTCAAACTTTACAAAAGGAAAAACAGGAAATGTTTACTGTATGTGTGGGGCATTGACGTTTAAGAGTACACTACAGTTAAAAAAAAAAAAAATATATATATATATATATATAATATATATATATATATATATATATATATATATATATCAAGCAAAGATTCATTAAACTGATTAAAAGTGAGAGTAAATGCATGTATAATGTTACAAAATATTTATGTTTCAAATAAATGCTGTTCTTTGAACATTCTATTCATCAAAGAATCCTAAAGAATCGTTCACATTAGATTTCTGAAGGATCATGTGACACTGAAGGCTGGAGTAATAGTACATGCTCTAAAAAATAGCTGAAAAAAATTTCCACAGTAAAATACCGTTTTCCATCGAAACGCTAATATATATCGTAAAACTATGCATTCTGAGTAGCATTTGTCACCTATAGGCTACTTTCTCAAAAACAACAAATAATATTACCCAGAATGCATTGTTTTCAACACTGATAATAATCAGAAATGTTTCTTGAGCAGCAAATCATCAGATCAGAATGATTTCTGAAGGACCATGTGACACTGAAGACTGGAGGAAAGATGCTGAAAATTCAGCTTTGGATATAACTGGATATAAATGACATTTTAACATATAGCAGCTATTTTGAAATTTAATAATATTTTTTAAAAATACAGTTTTTACTACATTTTTGATCTAATAAATGCTGCCTCGGTGAGCAGAAGAGTACGGAGCCCCAAAAAGATCTTTGCAAAAAGAAAAAATGTACAGACTTTTGCATGCTCCCGCGTTACAATTTCTGTTTTATGTAGGCAATAACATATTTCCATATTCATATTTCCATTGTACGATTAAGAAAGTGAGAGTATGGATGTGCATGAATGAATAAAGTCTTTAGGGCAGTATATATGTCCGCTTTAAAGCATTCTCTGTGACGTCTGAGAAACCGCGCCAAGAAATCGGCTGCGGCCGTAATATTTCTGCATGCATTGTCCTTTTTCCCCAAGTTCTTGGGTCCATAAAAAAGGCTGATACAGTAAAAAGTTCTAGGGCAGTGCATCATAGTTCCACAAATTGAACTCTGTGGCGGCCGAGAAACCGTGCCACGAATAGGTTCAAGTTTAAAGGCTCACGAAAAACCATTGGTGCAGTAAAGATTATTTTGTTAGGACATCATATTTATATTGTCCCAAATAAAAATTATGGGAACAGTAAAATGCACTAAAATTTCATATTTCTAAAGATCAAAACCCCTTTTATTAAACCACTTTGCGAGATTTAATGCATTTGCAACGGATTTAACGAAAGCCAAACATAGGTTTGTTTATTCATTCATGTGGATCCATACTCTTATTTTCTTCATCATAAAATGGCAGCGACGTACAAAGGAAATGTGTTATAGACGCTATTCACTCTAAAAAAAAAGAAAAAGCTACAAAATTGGCACAGTAAAATATCATTTTCCATCAAAACGGTAAAATACCGTAAAAACAATGCATTCCGCATTCTTGAGCCCATAGGCTACTTTCTCGAAAACGATAAATAATATTACCCCGAATGCATTGTTTTCACTGTATTTAAAAATGACAATGTAAATTTATAGCTATTTTTAGACTGTATATAAAACAGAGCATGAGCACGCAAAAGTCTGTATATTTTTTTATTTTTAAGAAAATGCTGTAGTGTACATACAAATCTCACAACATGAAACAATAAAAGCCAATTACATTTAGAATTGGCAGAAATAAAACCGATCACACTTTTTTGTGTCACATCTGGTTAGAGGACAGTGTTAAAAAACTATAACACTACACTGTAATGAATTACTGTAAAAATTACAGCATTATTTTACAGCAGCAGGATGTTTGTGTAATAATACAGAATATTGCTGTAAAACTGTAAAAAAAATACAGTTATTTACTGTAATCAGAGAATACAGGGAAATTCTGTGAATTAAATTACAGTAACACTACTGTAAAATTTACAGTAACTGGCTGGCAACCCTGCTGCCAGTATTATACTTTTAAAAAAAAATGAACAGTGTATAGAATTAAGCAGTTAAGTGACAAATTATTACTTGTCAAAAATGGCCAATCCTTAATCATTCTAATTCCGTAATGCATCCATAACTCTTTCTCTGAAGGATCAGTGTCCGCTTAGCCTTGCAGTGGATGTGTTTTATGGTGAATCACACCAGCTTTGCGTTTCGGGAACAGATTGTAGATCTGAAAAGCAGAACGTCTGGAAAAACGTCCAGAGTATCGCAGACATAACTCACAATGTACTCTGCCTGAAATATTTGGACTCCAGATATGCCCAAAAATTCCCAGTCTGACTTTAAAATCGCACCATCCAAACAAGCGCCACAGCTCTCTAACCTTTCCAACAAAGCAATGGCAAAGTGACAACACGTCAGGCATTTCAGGAGGCATCTCAGAGGTTTGGCCAATGCAGAAGTTATTCAGGCTTCGAAAACCCAAGGACACTGATCTGAACTTCCCGAACAGATGATCGGCGGCCAACTCTCATTAAACGCTATGCAAATCTCCAGCCCAATTACCACCCAGGCTGCACGAGAGTGTTCGTCACGTAAAAAGCCTCATTACGAGAGAAGTTTCCACTGAAGTGAGAGCATTCGATTACAGCTTTGTTTTATGACTCAAGTATTAGAAAACACTGCTGGCCGAACCTGCAAATCAAAAAACCTCTTGAAATATGAGGCGTCTGCCAAAGATGACTCAATATTCTGATCACAGAAACATCACGTTTGATTCGGCACGTCTCATTTCCTCCTGTCAATCAAACTTCCTGACTCGATGACGGACAGGATTGTGGTCAGAGGCAGTGAAGCGAACGCCACCTATGCAAATACAAGGGTGTGATGACCCTGGACAGTCGTTTAGTGATGTGGTTTGTGAAACTTACAGAGAGGACATCCTTTCCTGAGACCTACAAACAATGGCAGGTTCCCGTTGGTAAAATGTTGGGGTGAAAATCACGAGCTGGCGACGGAACGCTCTGCTGGGACAAAAGTTGATGGAGGTGATGAAAAATACATGAAGATCAAGCAAACAATCCTTTTTTTTCATCATTTAGCAGACGCTTTTATCCAAAGCGACTTACAAGAGGAGCAATTAGGGGTTAGGTGTCTTGCTCAAGGGCACTTTAGTCATGGTATTGAAGGTGGAGAGAGTGCTGCTCATTCACAATCCCCACTTTCAATTCCTGCCGGCGTGGGAATCGAACCAGCAACCTTCAGGTTACAAGCCCGACTCCCTCACCACTAGGCCACGACTACCCCAAACAATCCTTTTTATCATTCTTATTACATCATGATCATAAATCTACAGCAGACTGACGCATCATGGAGATGAAGGACCCGGAGAAATGGGAATGAATTATGATATGAACAATTTATAATAATGATAAGAAAAACAACGTGGCTGTACATTTGAAGATCCTAAATGCACCGCATTATTTTCAAGTGCAGTTTCGCACTTGTATAAAGGATAATATTATATATAAATTATATGATGATAAATATGTTTTGGAAAAAAAAAAATCTGGTCATACCAGATTATGTATAAAGTATGTAATAATGTATATATTACATAATAATAAATGATATATATTTTTTGTGTACAAAAATCTGATTTGTATATATTATTTTTATATTTATTGTTATTTATATATATTATATATATATATAATATTTATAATTATTATATTTATTATATTATATTTATAATATTATATAATTATATATGTATATATATATATATATATATATATATAAATCTTTAATTATTTTAATAATTTTCCATAATGATAAAAATTATGGAAATAAATTACACATATATATATAGTATACAGTGAAAGAAAAAGCTATAAAATTTGCACAGTAAAATATAATTTTCCATCAAAACGGTAAAATACCGTATATATAAATATAAATATATAAATGTAATTTATTCCAGAATTTTGCATTTTCGTATACATATATAATTCCATTTTTGGGAAAATGCTAAATGTATGGTTTTAATACATTTTGGACAATATAAATACATTTCGATTTAAAACAAAAATATGACAAAAGTTTAGAATTAACTTAAAACGGTCTAAATATACTAAATATTTATTCATTTTTGAAGGATGAACTGATGAAAAAGTAGCGTTTTAATAAAGTCTAATAATGTTTTAATGTAACAACATTTTAATGAAGTCTAATTCGTTCCTCACTTAGGATCAGATCTGATAGTTTGTGCATTTTTAATCTGGATCAGCGTTATGCAGCATTGTTCTGTGAGTGGGAAAGGAAACCGAGGTCTGACCACTGTCTCACCGGGAAGAGCAGCTCTGAAAAAGGCACATAACAACGAAGGGCATTGTTTTTCGAGAGAAACGTGACACCTTTGTTCTGGAAAGTTTGTTTTCTTCATATCATGAAGAACCAAAACCCAGAAACAAGCAAAGGGGAAGAGGGCTCAGCCGGCAGCGTCCGGCCTGAGGAGCGTCCTACAGACCACACTGATGTCTCACTGCCGTGTGCGTTTACAGCTCAACAAACGCTTTTATTCTGTCCAGTAACAATGGAAGTAATAATTGCGCTCTCTCTCTCTCTCTCTCTCTCTCTCCCGGTGGCTCTCCAGTAAAACCCTTCTTTGCTGTTTTATTTTCTCTTTTAGATTTCTTTCAGCAATAACACAACCTCCAGCCGTTGCGTTCTCTCCTCGGTGGCACAATAATAAAACTCAAGGTACCAGCCTCTGCCCTGAGTCTTTACAAGTGCAAATATATATATAAAAAAATTGTGCAAAATCCAGTTGCACACTTCATGAGACTCGCAAAGTTGAAACCCTGATGAATGTAATGAATATGCATAATGTAAAATGTATAAACTTATGAATAACAAACAAATAAAGATATAGGGAAAAACATAAAATCTTAAAACAAATGCAATATACTATGTATATATGCGCATAAAGTTTACTATCGATAAGAATTTTTTCATGTGTTGAGAGGTCTCTGCTCACTATAAGGCTGAAATTATTTGAAAAAAAAAATATTGTAAATACAGCAATATTTTTTACAAATGAAAATAACTGTTTCCGATATGAATATACAGTAAAATGTAATTTATATCATGTGATGAAAGCTGAATTTTCAGGGTCACATGACCCTTCAGAAATCATTCTGATATGATGATTTGCTGCTAAAGAAACATTTTTTTATTGTTTTTATCAATAAATTATCAGTGTTATCAATAAAACGGTTGGAATATTTCAGTAAAACTATGATATGTGTGTGTGTGTGTGTGTGAGTATTCCCTACATTATGGGGACACAAATGTCCCCACAGGTATAGTAATACTAGTAAATTTTGATCTTGTGGGACATTTTTTGGTCCCCATGAGGAAACAAGCTTATATATGATACAGAATTATGTTTTATGAAAATCTAAAATAGCAGAACATTTTGTGTGATGGGTAGGTTTAGGGGTAGGGGTAGCCATTACTCCTATGGAATGTCCCCATAAAACATGAAAACACAAAATCTGTGTGTGTGTGTGAATAAATAAATACACAGTATATTAAACTCAACCCTGGTACGCCCCTATACATAAAACAAAACGTACAAAAGTTGGGAAGAGCTCAAACACTTGAAAAGCCCTCTTCACAGATAAATGTGAACATCTGTGGGAGGAGGCTGTATACTTTCTGAAGTGATTCAGGGTTAAAACACAAAATGACCTCAAGCATACAATATAATCACTCTTCCACTCTCACTGATAGTTAAGTAAACTCTGGTATCAGCGCTCTGAGTCATTATGCCATTATCATCGAGTCGAGTCGAAGTCAAGGCATTGCCTCATAATGCAGGCCGGTCAGTCTGGGCAAACAGTGCCGTCTGTGACCGCATGAGTCCACTGATTTAAGGAACAGGATTCTGGACTTTGATTCATTTCAGTGTGTTTTTTAAGTTAGATGTAACTAAATTGACCCCAATTTCTTTTAACTTCGTTACACTCTAAAATACACTGGGTTAAAAACAACCCAATTTGGCTTGGGTAAATATATAGGACAGAACACAAGTTCATATTCAAAAACGTTTTGCTTCACATGTCTCAGTTGTTTTAACCCAGCCGTTGGGTTGTTTTAACCCAGCTATTGTGTTGTTTTAACTCAGCCGTTGGGTTGTTTCCAATTGGGTTGTTTTAACCGAGTTATTGTGCTGTTTTAACTCAGCCATTGGGTTGTTTTAACTCAGCCGTTGTGTTGTTTTAACCCAGTTATTGTGTTGTTTTAACTCAGCCGTTGGGTTGTTTCCAATTGGGTTGTTTTAATCCAGCCATTGGGTTGTTTTAACCCAGCTATTGGGTTGTTTTAACTCAGCCGTTGGGTTGTTTTAACTCAGCCGTTGGGTTGTTTTAACTCAGCCGTTGGGTTGTTTTAACCCAGCTATTGTGTTGTTTTAACTCAGCCGTTGGGTTGTTTCCAATTGGGTTGTTTTAATCCAGCCATTGGGTTGTTTTAACCCAGCCGTTGGGTTGTTTTAACTCAGCCATTGGGTTGTTTTAACCCAGCTATTGGGTTGTTTTAACTCAGCCGTTGGGTTGTTTCCAATTGGGTTGTTTTAATCCAGCCATTGGGTTGTTTTAACCCAGCTATTGGGTTGTTTTAACTCAGCCGTTGGGTTGTTTCCAATTGGGTTGTTTTAACCCAGTTATTGTGCTGTTTTAACTCAGCCGTTGGGTTGTTTTAACCCAGTTATTGTGCTGTTTTAACTCAGCCGTTGGGTTGTTTTAACCCAGTTATTGTGCTGTTTTAACTCAGCCGTTGGGTTGTTTTAACTCAGCCGTTGGGTTGTTTCCAATTGGGTTGTTTTAACCCAGTTATTGTGCTGTTTTAACTCAGCCGTTGGGTTGTTTTAACCCAGTTATTGTATTGTTTTAACTCAGCCGTTGGGTTGTTTTAACCCAGCTATTGGGTTGTTTTAACCCAGCTATTGTGTTGTTTTAACTCAGCCGTTGGGTTGTTTCCAATTGGGTTGTTTTAATCCAGCCATTGGGTTGTTTTAACCCAGCCGTTGGGTTGTTTTAACTCAGCCATTGGGTTGTTTTAACCCAGCTATTGGGTTGTTTTAACTCAGCCGTTGGGTTGTTTCCAATTGGGTTGTTTTAATCCAGCCATTGGGTTGTTTTAACCCAGCCGTTAGGTTGTTTTAACTCAGCCATTGGGTTGTTTTAACCCAGCTATTGGGTTGTTTTAACTCAGCCGTTGGGTTGTTTTAATCCAGCTGTTGGAATGTTTTAACTCAGCCATTGTGTTGTTTTAATCCAGCCGTTGGGTTGTTTCCAATTGGGTTGTTTTAATCCAGCCATTGGGTTGTTTTAACCCAGCCGTTGGGTTGTTTTAACTCAGCCATTGGGTTGTTTTAACCCAGCTATTGGGTTGTTTTAACTCAGCCGTTGGGTTGTTTTAATCCAGCCGTTGGAATGTTTTAACTCAGCCATTGTGTTGTTTTAATCCAGCCATTGGGTTGTTTCCGATTGGGTTGTTTTAATCCAGCCACTGGGTTGTTTTAACCCAGCTATTGGGTTGTTTTAACTCAGCCATTGTTTATATATTTGTTTATATATTATATAAAAGGGATATATATTTCTACAGTGATCAGTTATCGCACTTTTGGGGTTATTCATGGTCTGGTGAAAGTACCTTGTTGATGCTTTTATATTTTAAAATTTTAAAATAAACTTAAAAAAGTAAGTTACCTGGTTTTGAGTTCATTGAAATTAAAAATCTAAGTTAATACAATGAAGGCAAACTCAAAATATGATGTTATGTGAACCACAGGTGTTGTGATTTTTTTTTACAGTGCATAATTCGTTTAATGAATATATAATAAATAACATGCATCATAAATATATAATATTTGATTACTAATAATATTTAATCATTTAAAAAATGCATTCATTATATAAAAATATAATAAATATGTATACTATATATATATATATATAAATACATCATACAGCTCATATAATATAGTTTGACATCCTAAAGCGAAGCTCTTTTAACTGATCCTTTTTTTTTCTTCTTTTTTTTTTTAAATGGGGAATAAGAAGGAAAATTGTGTTAAAGGGAAACAATAGAGATAATAACTCATAAACATTTTTGTATTTTTTGTGGAACATATCAAATAACTATTGATACTCTGCAGGAGCTGAACATATTATACGTTGCATCATAAATTACATTAAATCCCAGGCTAAACAATTTCATGAGCTCAAGAGAAGTTATTGATAAAGCCTGTGCTGAGTTGGCCTGAACACAGCAAACCTTAAAATAGCACAGATTTGTGTCATTTCGGAGTGAAAATAACACCTCTTACTTTGGCTGGATTAGAAACAATTAAAAAAAAACAAAAAAAAAACATGACTGGTAAGTTGTGGTCACTAAAAAAACCCATGTTCCTCATTGAGATTACTTTCAATTTATAAGCCTGGAGGTACTTTCACCGAAACCGTTTCTGCCAGTGATTTTAGAGCCGGCGGCAGGAACAATACCATTCTGTTTGTCCCTGTTGAATAAGCATTACTCTTCCTGCTACGGCCCTGGCCAATGAAAACACAGGACAGTGACGTCTTCCCAACACTGATGATGTCATCTCGTTACAGAGCTTGATTTGCTTTTATAGATGTTTGCTTTCTGTGACTCTGCACCAGAAGCTTCTTTTATAGACGAAAAGTCGTCTATGACGTCACAGTTTACGTGATCGCGGGATGATAACCGAGCTTTCTGGACGGCGGAGAAGGCACAGGAAATTGGAAAAGGATTGTAAAATGTATAATGCGCAATTAAAGCCGATAATTAGGGATGATTGAATAAAACTGAAGCTTTCTTGCGGAGATCGGACCACCGTGCGTAAGTCTTCAAAGATGACGTATTCAAAGAAAGTGCATAATCCCACATCTAGGCCTATACTTTAAAAAGGGATTGGATATCTGCGCCAAAATTGAGTTGAATGAACTCCAACGGTTCAGTTTTTACCAAACGAGCACAAAAATGGCCGGAGATAAACTGCCACGGTCTGGTACTGAGTCGCTTCCCTCCTGATCATGCCGTTTATTAGTGTGGCTTCAGACTAAACAAATCAAAGCAAGCAAATGAGATATCGCCTGGAGTGACATTAACTTAAATGAGATAAAAAAATAAAGTGACTTTTAGCTGAGGTCAGGGTTGCAGGGAGACGCACTGATTTCAGCAAACCTGTGAGAATGACTAAGGCTCGGATATTTATAGAAAGAAACTGGAGTTCAATCAGAGTTCAGGGCAGTGCCATGAGAGGGCGCTAATTAATGCATACATCATTTTTAAATTGACTAATAATCAACACTCAAAAAAAGATTTCAGTCTAAACACAAGTTTTATGTCATTTAATTACATAGCAATTTTCCATCCATTTGGATGACATAGTTTTAACATAAACAAACTAATAAACTTAATGTGATTCATATTTGTCTGTCATATGTAAATGAAATGAATGTAATAGTTCACAGGTTAATGAACACTGTTTAGTGGTCATGTGTGTGCGCACTACTGAGTTAAAGCACCGTTGGAGCAGCGTCAGAGTTAATGACATGATTGAGCAGTAATGATGAACGCCTGCTGTTAACAAGCAGAATCACTGAAGGACACAAGAACTACAACTGACATTACAAAAGACATTTAATCTCTCACTATTCATATACTCAACTATTACATAAATCTCACCTGTTTCATTTATATATGACTGACAAATATGAATCACATTAAGTTTGTTAGTTTGTTTATGTTAAAACTATGTCATCCAAATGGATGGAAAATTGCTATGCAATTAAATTCATAAAACTTATGTTTAGACAGAAATATTTTTTTGAGTGTAACGCGTGACATTAAAAAGCAATAGAGACTGAGAACAAATAAAGGTTTGCGTTTGTGCGTTGTGGGTGAAAAGAAATCTGATTGGCTAGTTCGGTTTTGTTTAATTGCCACTTTTTCCGCACATAAAAAATGACCGGTAAACTCTCTCTAAAACATTTAATCTCATCAACACTTGATTGAAACATTTACTAAAAGGCCGGAAACTGTTGCGTAAAGATGGAAAAATGAAGCCTCTTAAATTTTTCACGCTTTACTCTTTGTTTCTGGAAAAGATTCGAAGATTCGTTTTGGAAACAGTGCCATCTTATGGCAGGTCAGATTTATAGCAGCCATAAACCCGAGCGCGTTAAGCACAAATAAAAGCCTGACAACGCTAAATGTGTTTAATTTTCTGCACTGTAAAAAAAATAAAATGTTGGTTTGGCTTAAAGTAATTTAAAGGGTGCCTTTAATTTTCATTTCATTGAAATTATTATTATTATTATTATTATTATTATTATTTTTAGAGTCGAGACAACGAAGGCGATTTAATCAACAGAAACTCAAAATATGATGTTATATGAACCACATTAATTATTGAAGATGATTTGCCAAAAGAAAGAAAAAAATCATGAGAATATTTTATTATACAGTGTAGGCTTATATATAAAAAATGTTAATAAATGGAAAACAAACATTTAATTATTCAAAAGTTTGAAAAAAATAAGACTTTTTTATGTTTGAACAAAGTCTCTTCTGCTTACCAAGGCTGGGTTTTGTTTGGTAAAAAAAAAATTCTGTAAAATCTTTAAAATCATGAAATATTATTACAATTTAAAATCACCATTTTCTATGCGTACATATTTTAAAATATAATTTATATCCAGTGATCAAAGCTGAATTTTCAGCATCATTCCTCCAGTCTTCAGTGTCACATGATCCTTCAAAAATCATTCTGATGTGGTGATTTTCTGCTCAAGAAACATGATTATTTGATTATATTGTTTGTTTTGTGTCTTAGGAACGGATAAAATAAAAGGGGAAAAATGAAATTAATACTTTTATTGAGCAAGGACACATTAAATTGATCAAAAGTGGCATTTATAATGTTACAAAAGATTCTATTTAAAAAAAAAAATCAGCTTTTTTGAACTTTCTAGTCATCAAAGAATCTTGTGGGGAAAACACCACTGTTTACACAAAAATGTGAAGCAGCAAAAACATTTAATTAATCAAGCAAATCATCATATTAGAATGATTTCTGAAGGATCATGTGACTCTGAAGACTGGAGGAATGACGATTCCATGTGTAGATCAAACTTGGTTAGTTATTCCTCAGATGCAAAGTGCTTTTTGGAAACCTTTTACTTGTAAAGTGCATCAGAAAGTCTGTGAAGGGTCCGTGGGCGTCCCGTCAGAGGGTGAAAACAGGCTTGTGCGCATTCCTGGCAGAAACCCTGCTAAAAAACACACAAGGATATTTCACATTAGATTAGTGAGCAATGCCCCTAAAGAAATGTTTTCTAGCATAAACACCCACACACACACGCACACACACACATAGAGAGAGAGAGAGAGAAGAGAGAGAGAGAGAGAGATTCAGATGCAGTGAGGTGTGTCCCCTCCACTCACCAGTTAACACACACATACAAACAAGTCTCCTCCAGCTGTGTGACCCTTGCACAGAAAAGGTCAACGTCCTGTCCTCATGGTCACCTGTTATTTCAGTTTCCGTCAAGATAATGATGTAATTGGCCCACTGACCCCAAAATTAACCTTTCACCCTTGTTGCCTGACATAACGGAACCATCACCTGAAATCCCATGACCCTACATTTTGGCCAGGAAGTGATGTTTCTATTTTAGGAGGCCAGATGAGGCCAATATGTTTTGTTTTTTTGCCCCCTAGGCTTCTTGATACTGATAGTATACATCTTAAATTCACCTAAAAATACAATTTACTCACCCTGATGTCATTCCAAACCCGTACGACTTGCGTTCTTCTGTGGAAGATAGTTTGAAGAATGTTCACGCTGCGATTTTCCTTATAGTGTACAGTGTGAAAATACATTTTCAAATCAGGAATATTTTTACAAAAACAAAATGCATTAGATTTTCACATATTTACTATGATTTGGCAGGGTTTACATTGCCTTTTATTGTTACGCAGAAAAAAGAGTGATTTGAAATGATTTTCGCTTGTAAATTTCACAGATAATTACAAAGAAATGGCACGTTACATTGAATTAAACATGACATTTTACATTTAAAAAAAGAGGTTGTTAAAGGGGCTTCTTCCCAGGTTAGTGACATCACAAACCCTGAAATTTACATAAACCCGCCCCCGAGAACACTCAACAAAGGGGGCGGGGCCATGCTGTGCTGCTTTAGAGAAGAGGAAGAGTTGTTGTCGTCGAGTGTTGTTGATGCCGTCATTTTATGCCGGACCGCTTCACAAACGAGGGTCGATTCGAGGAAAAAAGACGAACGTGACGACACATGCTAGTGACGAGTCGATCGACTCCACAGCAACTACATCAATTTATCCACTAACCGTTCAGAAACTTCTTCCTGAGTCTCTCCATCAGTGTCGACTCCGGTTTGAACAATGTAAGGATGAACACTTTTCTCATTTTGTCTGCATGAGATTCTCCAGCTTTGTTGTTGTTGTGGAGCTGTTAAAGCTCCGCCCTCTTCTGGAGCAGCATCTCATTTGCATTTAAAGGGACACACACCCAAATATAGAGGCAAATTTGACAAGCGATAATAAATGATCTGAGCTGAAACTTCACAGACACATTCTGGAGACACCAGAGACTGATATTACATCTTGTGAAAAGGGGCATTAAAGGTCCACTTTAATATCAGTTAATAAAAATGCATGATTTGTTCATGTCAGTTCACGGTGAATTCCCTAATATAATCAAATAAAACTTTTGATTTTAATAATATATTAGTAAATGTTGAAATTAACAATAACTAAGATTAATAAATGCTGTGGAAATATTTTTCATTCTTAGTTCATGTAAAAAAAAAAAAAAAAGGGAAAAAAACTTATTGTAAAGAGTTACCACAACTTTTTTTTGTTGTTGTTAACTTTTTTGTATATTTAACAAAACCCAAACTTTGCGACAAATGGGCCTTTTGGAACAAATGCGGTCAAAAACGGACATCATCAAGATAGCACAGTATGAAGAAAAGTACAAAACAAGTTTTGACTGTAAGGTTTGCAACTGATTACATAGATTATTCAAACAAACGAAGCAAATAAATAAGCAGGATCTTAAAAGGAACATCTCTGAATTGGATTTAATAACTGAATGAACTTTTTGATCCACCAGGGAACTTCTAATAAGCGACTCGCGGATCGAATGACAAAAAGGAGCAAGAGGACAATCCGAGCAATTTCAGGGTCTTGCTGATAATAATCCGAGCAGCTTCGGCTTTCCGGCACGAATTTCAGCAGAGCGCGACAAACAAAGCTTTCTTTGAACGGAGCTCGAGAGCAACATCTCCGTCTACGTTATTATAATCAGGGCCTTTTAAATGAAGGGGACAAAAACAAGGGTCTCCGGAATGCTTATCCCAACGCTCCTTTGTGTCTTTTGAGCATTGGCCATCGCGTTGTTGTACACTTAGCTGCCTCTCTCAGAAAAACACCTCCACGCAGGAGGGCGGAACGGATGGATTATGGGATTTATCCAGGAGTCATTTCTTACCGAGTAACAGGACTCCATGGCAGGCGGACAGGCAAAATTGCAGCGAGGTAGACGTTAAACGCTGGAAAATTAGGGAGGGGTAACACTATCTACCCACTTACAAATGTCCGATAATCCGGTACATGTGCAGGCCACTGAGGAGATACTCTCCCTTTTAAGCCCCTTTGTCAGTCCCAGCAGATCTTACAGCGTTTGGCATGGAACACAAAGTCACATGCAATTAAGTTCGCAATCCTGACAAAGCCTCTCTGGGGATGCGGGAACCACAAAACTGGGAAACTCCTATTTGTTGGGTTGGTAGTGAGCAAAGCAAGACACGGTGATTCAGAGTGATGCAGCAGAAATGAGTATTAGCCGTTTTAATCCAGGCTTTAAGCGCTGGCCCTTCTTACATATGCAAGTGGAGGATAAAATCGCAAATAGCTGATGGCCGACTGAATCTCTTCATTAATCAAACGCCTCTGACGTCAATCGTGTGGAGTAATACCATCCAACAATGAGAAAGCATCAATCTGCAATCATTAAAAAGCCATGCTTATATAATGATTTATGATACTCATCTGTAATAACGCACGATAACGCTTCTGCACGCGCTATTACAGATTATTATTGTGGCGTAAAATGAAACTAAATGGATGTTCGGCATACCACGAGGTTTATTTTTATGCAAACGTTCGCATGCATATTCGCTGTGGGCGCGGTTTGCTTTGAATACGGTGTTTTCATGAGCACAGCGAGCGGTCGAGAGATTTTCACTGCCGTTCGTTTGAGTGGAGTTCAAGAAATTCAAGAAATAAAATGGAAAAAACACAACAGAAAATAAATATTTGTCAATTAAATAAATAATATGTCAAAACAAAATGCTACGTAAATGAATAAAATGTGAAGACAAAACTTTAAAGAAATAAATACTTATAAATAAAATAAATAAGATGTCAAAACAAAATGTTAAATAAATAAATAAATAAATGTAAAACAAACAAAAAAAATCAATAAGATGTCAAAGCAAAACGTTAATACTTATAAATAAATACATGTAGAAACAAAGGTTTAACACAAACAAATACTTCTAAATAAATATAAATACAAAGAAATAAATACTTCAACATTAATAGAAATATTTATAAATAAATAGAAAATACTTCAAAATACATATAAATATTTATAAATAAATATAAATAAATGGATGGATGGACTGAATTAAACAGGATGGATGGATGGATGGATAGAGACAGAAAACGATGGATGGATATATATGGATGGACGGATGGATGGATGGAGGGATGGATGGATTGATGGATATATATGATGTATGGATGGATGGATGGATTGATGGATGGATTGATGGATGGATTGATGGATAGATGGACTGATTGATGACAGAAGGATAGATGGATGGATGGCCTAATTGATGGACGGACAGAAGGATCGATGACGCATGGATGGATGGATAAATTTATATGATGTATGGATGGATGGATGGATGGATGGATGGATGGGTGGATAAATTTATATGATGTATGGATGGATGGATGGATGGATGGGTGGATAAATTTATATGATGTATGGATGGATGGATGGATGGATGGATGGGCGGATAAATATATATGATGTCTGGATGGATGGATGGATGGATGGATGGATGGATGGATGGATGGATGGATGGATGGATGGATGGATGGGTGGATAAATTTATATGATGTATGAATGGATGGATGGATGGATGGATGGATGTGTGGATAAATTTATATGATGGATGGATGGATGGATGGATGGATGGATGTGTGGATAAATTTATATGATGGATGGATGGATGGATGGATGGATGGATGGGTGGGCGGATAAATATATATGATGTCTGGATGGATGGATGGATGGATGGGTGGATAAATTTATATGATGTATGAATGGATGGATGGATGGATGGATGGATGGATGGATGGATGGATGGATGGATGTGTGGATAAATTTATATGATGGATGGATGGATGGATGGATGGATGTGTGGATAAATTTATATGATGGATGGATGGATGGATGGATGGATGGATGGATGGATGGATGGATGGATGGATGGATGGGTGGATGGATGGATGGGTGGATAAATTTATATGATGTATGGATGGATGGATGGATGGATGGATGGATGGGTGGATAAATTTATATGATGGATGGATGGATGGATGGATGGATGGGTGGATAAATTTATATGATGTATGGATGGATGGATGGATGGATGGGCGGATAAATATATATGATGTCTGGATGGATGGATGGATGGATGGATGGATAGATAGATGTATGAATGGATGGATGGATGGATAGATAGATGTATGAATGGACGGATGGATGGATGGATAAATAGATGTATGTATGGCTGGATGGATGGGTGACGTATGGATGGATAAAAATATATGATGTATGGTTGGATGGATGGAAGGATGGCGCATGGATGGATGGATGGATGGATGGATGGATGGATGGATGGATAAATATATATGATGCATGGTTGGATGGATGGATGGAAGGATTTAGGCTTCATGAAACTTCTTGATCTTGCAGCATCACACTGAGAAGAGAATCCACACTCTATATATTTATATATTTACACTGTTCTTGTTTTCCACTTCTAAATGACCTTCCCCCAAACGCTCCGGGTTCTGTCAGTTGTAGTTTCTGCAGGATGATTAACATCCTCAAACACACAAGAACGACACATTCTGAAGACGCCACTGACACCACAATACTCTCCAGTGTCCTCCTCGACGTTAAATGTGAAAAACAACCGCTCCTGTCCAGGCTGAAGGGAAAGTCTGGCTCGACTGGATTTTCTGTGAGCCAGGTGAAGAAAGAGAGGTAAATGGGAGTCATAATGGGAGTCATAATTTCCCGCCGGCGACAGCAGAAGACAGGACGGAGTGTGTCATGGGTGATGACAGCGGCTACTGCATCTTAAAGAGGACGATTGCGTCAGAGAAAAGCGTCTCGAGCTGTTCGTATGTGTGATGAACGTTGAACAGAAGCAGGATATCTGGTCAGTGTATATGCGCAGGCGAGCCGGTCACACATCCACCTCATTTATTACCAAGTGACAGTTCCACACTAAACTAAATGAGCCTTGACCTGCCGCCTGTGTGTTTATGCATTCATTCAAATGTCTAAATTGCCCTTGTGAGATCGAGTACATCATGCATGGATGTGAAGGCCCGGGTGCGGCGCGCACGTGTGTGTGTGTGTGTGTTCGTGGTGTGTGACAACACAGCCGCCCATCGTTTATGAACGGCCATCACTCCAAACCACACCAAACGCTGCGGGTTTGTGAAAGCATGAAAATGCGCTCATAACATTTTCCACCATCTGAACTTTTGTTTTGTTTCACACTGCTGTTGTAATGTGTGCGCATGGCTTACTTTCATTTGGAAATTTCTCTGGCTTGTTTCTCGCATCGAGTTTTGGGATTTTTTCTTCTCCCCATCGCCACAATACTGACAGAATTCAACATAATTGTCGATTTACAGTAATCAATACTGCAGTGCGTGAGTTCGGCTTATGATTCAAATATGCAGTTGTTATAGTCAACTAAAACTACACTGTAAAAAAAATGTTGGGTTAAAAACAACCCAAGATGGGTTGAAAATGGACAAACCCAGCATGTTTGACCAATGTGCTGGGCAACTATTGTTTAAAAATGAACCCAAAATAGGCTGGAAATTTAAAAAATCAGAGGCAACTATAAGAATCAAAAGTAAGCAATTTAATAAATGTCTGGTGGTTAAATGGTTTCATATTAAGCAAGCAATACAGTAATTTTTAAGCAATAGTTGGGTTAAATAAAAATTCTTACATTTAACCCAACCGCTGGGTTAAAACATTTTTCATAAACATTATCTCATGAACATTTTCCAAATGTTTTTGTAAAATTTTTCAAACATAATTCCATTTTTCAACCAACTTGGGATTTGACGTGTAAAAAATAAAAATATCTACTTAAACTAAAAAAAGTTTAATAAATTATAAATTAACATCATTTCTCGCTTTCATTTAGTTTAACTTGATATACTAAAATAACTTAATAAAATTATATTGTTTATATAATTATACAAAATGCAATTTTATAAAATTATGTTGTTTAAAAATAATAAAAATGACCCAAAAAAACTTTCATTTTTAGAACAGTACTACAAAAACAATGAACAGAACTTTTTTTTTACGTTTTACTAAACAAAGTTAAACTTTGCAGCAACAGAATCAGCCGTTTTTATGAAATAATAACTCTGAAAAGAGAGAGAAAAGGGCAGAAGCAGAGTGAAAAAAGTCAGATGATGGGATCTGTCTGAAAAGAAAGGAAATGACAGCGAGGACGATCCTGCTCGAGTGCCTCGCAGCTGTTTCTGGGTAGAGAAGACGAGCGTTAGGTTAAGCTCATTTCCCACAGGCAGTAATTGCTATAGCAAATGTCTCTTAATGCAATTGAAATAATGCATGCTGGCCTCTGGATGGGCCAGTCTGGGACCGCTTCACTTCTCATGAGGAGTGACAGACTTATATTCCATTACCGCTATTAACAGCCATTCTGCTTTTCAAATAACAGGAGAGACCGCTGTAAACACTGACTGATCATACACTGACTGTGTGTGTGTGTGTGTTTAGAGCACAGATAATCACGTATTTTCCAAATGCTTGACATCACTCTGCAGAACTGAGCCAGAATTAAGCTTAAAGGTATTTCATGGGAATATTAATAAAAATGGGGTAAGACGCCTTCAACATCTCAATCCAAAGACAAGAGAGAGACAGAGCCGAGCTGGGAATGTTACTTTTAAAACGGGAGAGCAAGGAAATTTGCAGTGTGCCAGCGGTAGTGAGGTGGGACAAGAGAAAACTTAACTTACCTCACCTTGTGCTGGTGATTTACACTCTATGAAAATGAAATAAAAAATTAAATTAAATAATAAATAATAAAATTAACTAAAACAAAGAAAAATAGAAAAAATATATTAAAAATAAAATGAAAACAATGCAAAAAATAAATAGAATAAAAAATAAATAAATATTAAAATAAAGTAAAATAAAAAGTTACTTGGATATCATGTGTCAAAACATTATATGATATATATAAATAAGTAAACTTGCAAATGAAATAAAGTAAATTTAAAAAGTAAGTAAAATAATAAAATAAAAATAGAAAAAAATAAAAAATTATATAAAAAAAATAAAATAAATACAATACAAAAACTAAATAGAATAAATAAAAAATAAAATAAATACATATAAAGTAACTTGAATTCAACAAATACTTGAGATACTTCACTGAATACTTGGAAAAATGGGAAAGCAAAGTATTTGATTATATTTCTCAGTAAATAAAATAGAATAAATAAATGTATTGAATGAATAAAATAAAATATAAAATAGAATTAAAATAAATAAAATAAAATAAAATGATAAATAATAAACTAAACTAAAATATAGGGTATCATGTGTCAAAAAAAATCATATGATATATATAAATAAATAAACTTGCAAATGAAATAAAGTAAATTTAAAAAGTAAGTAAAATAATAAAATAAAAATAGAAAAAAAAATATATAAAAAAATAAAATAAATACAATACAAAAACTAAATAGAATAGAATAAATAAAAAATAAAATAAATACATATAAAGTAACTTGAATATCACATGTGAATTCAACAAATACTTGGAGAAAAAAAAAAAAAAAAAAAAAAAAAAAAAAAGCATTTGATTCTCCCAAAAATGGGAAAGCAAAGTATTTGATTAGATTTTTCAGTGAAAAAAAAATAAAATAGAAAATAGAATTAAAATAAATAAAATAAAAAATAAAATAAAAAATAATAATAATAATAATAATAATAATAAAGTAGTACCTTTATTCTGTGTTGGCCAGGTTGCATTGGCTTCCAGTTGAGTATGGAATCCGGTTCAAGGTTCTACTGTTCGTTTATAAGTCAGTGAATGGCCTTGCCCCAAATTACCTATCAGATCTTCTGCCTCACCATCAGACCAATAGGCCTCTGAGGTCCTCGAACACTCTTTTACTGTCAGTACCCAAAACCCGTCTAAAGCTTAAGGGCGATCGTGCATTCTCGGTGGCAGCACCCCAGTTGTGGAATAACCTTCCTTTTAGTCTGAGATCAGCCACTTCTGTATCCGTTTTCAAATCCCAACTGAAGACACATCTTTTCAGAAAGGCTTATGAGTTGGAGTAACTTCTGTACTGTGTATGTTTTAATGTCGTTATTCTTTGTGATCGTTTTATCGCGTTGAATGTATTTATTTTTATTCTTTGTGCAGCACTTTGGTCGATACTCTCGTATTAAATGTGCTACATAAATAAATTAATAAATGAAATTATTAAAATTAATAAATAAATGTTCTCTAAAAGATGATTTGAGTCGGAAAACTGTTTTACCCCCTATATCCTGAGAAAGAGAACGTGATCGAATCCAGACACCAGGGATCATAGTGCAGAAGAAAATGTTTTGGACATGGAGCTGAGATTCAAGCACATCCGATCGGGGCCAATGATTCCCGTCATGTGAATGAAGGGATTAATTAGTGGGAACACTGAGATCTGAAACAGTGGCGATACAATCGCTTCAACCCCAGCCCCCAAAATCTTTTCTCTCGTCCTTCGCATCCCCGTTTCCGTAATTAATTCAGCCGAGCACTAATTACAGAAGAGTTTTTCCAAAGCACAGTGAGGGGGAAGGAAGATAATCAAGTCCCATCGCTTCACAAAAAAACAAAGAGAAAGGAGGTGGAAAAATCTAATAAACAAATTTATTTAGTTCATTTCGAGCCCTGGAGGGTTTCTCTCCATCCCATTTCCACTGCAAATTTATATTCTTCTCCACACCTCCCGGCCCGATCCTTTCACCCGTCTCTCTTTGATGAAGTTCTGAGGGACAGCCTGCCGACACTGACATCACGGCGGCACAATGCATCGTGGGAGGAGAGTACAGGCATGGAATTAGTGAAGAGAGTCATGGGGAGTTGGCCGTATGCAGATGAAGAGGGGCGCGTTTGATTACTAATTCCCATGTTTTCAACTGTAAGAACTGGGAGAATGACCGCTGGAAGTCAAATCCGGGGTTGTACTAAAATGTTGCTCCATTTTGGTTTGGTTCACATTCTTCCCGCATGAATGTGGCTTCATCTGTACGAGCTTAAAGGGATCGTTCATCCAGAAATGATCTTTCTGTCATTTATTTGCTGAAATTGTTTCCATCATAGTTTATGCTCATCTTCTCACTGAATAAAAATAATAATAATAAAAAAAACTACCTCAATCAGGGTTATTTTCTATATATGTGAGTATATATATATATATATATATATAAACAAATGTTAACTGAACTAATATATTATTATATATATATTATATTATATTTATATATATATAAACAAATGTTAACTGAACTAATATATATATTATATTATATATATTATATTAATATATATATAAACAAATGTTAACTGAATTAATATATACATATATATACATATTATATTAATATATATATATTTAGTTCATTTCATTTAGTTCAGTTCATTAGTTCAAATATATATATATATATAAATAAAAGTTCTTGAAGTTCTTCAATATTTTAATTTAGTTTAATGTGCTACGATAACCTAAAACTGAAAAAGAAAACTATAAAAATTAAAAAAAACAAAACAGAAAAATATTAATAAAAATATAAAAGTAATTATAATAGTATAATTCTAAAATTATACATTATAATAGTATAATACTAAAATGACATGGTCCTTTTGTCACCTATATGACTTTCTGATGAATAAAGATATTTCATCGGTCTCTTTTTTTTTTGCTGCAAAAAATAAAATTCAGTGGCTGTTGTTTTGGACCCCATTGACTTTCATTGTATAGACAAAACATCCTTTAAAAGATCTTGTTTCGTGTTCTGCAGAAGTCGTATTTGTAAATGATGACAGAATGATCATTTTTGGGTGTACTGTCCCTTTAACAGCCGCCTGTTGTTGTCTCTTTTCCTCTTTCACAAACACACAAACATGACAGCGAAATCCAGCGGAGTTGTTCGGGGCAACGCAGCATCTCAGAAAGAGCGAGTGAACGGGAGGCTATGATGTCATTGTTCCGGGGGCCCCGCGTAGGGGGCGTGTGTGTGTGTGTGTGTGTGTGTGTGCATGCGTGCAATGAGATCCTACTGGAATGATGTCACCTTTTGTTGGCCATCTCCATTCAAAGGCCGATCTGGCCTGAATTGAGTCCTGAGGAGAGAAGTGTGAGAAACTGCAGGCAAAGTTAGAGGACATGCTAATAGCGCTAGCTATAAAGATGTCATCAAACTCAGCTTAACCTCCACAAATATCAGACGCTGGCCCTTTAAACCTCCTGTGCAAGTGTCTGAATGCCCAGCACAATACAAAGTGTAGCTTCTCAGGAGCTGTTTCCATCAAAAGTTGCAAATCGGAAAATATCGCATAAAATATTTGCGAATAAAGAACTGTTTCAATCCCACGTGTTCGAGAGAGCAACAATCTTCTCTTTCTGGGAAAGTGCTCCAAAGTATCAGTGCAGCTTTTTTTTTTTTTTTGCCCCCTAAATCACAAAATTACTTTCAAGCAAATAAAATGCGAATGCTGTCCCGAACATCAGATCGGTTATCCGATCACATGACCTCGTCATGTTGTTTTTTTGCATATCCAGGAATTTATTCAGTGAATGTGCTTCCATTTACTAAAACTAAAATAAACATGAAAATAAAAACTACCGTGTCTCAATGAAACCTAAATAACAATTAAAGCGCATTTTAAAATTTGATGTGCCTCTTGGCATTTCCCTTTTTTTTTTTAAGCGATATCCCCAAATGTGCATAAATATACGTGTCTGGAAACATGGCTATTGAATATAAAAAAGTTTCTGCTGCAAAAGGCACATAATATAGTTTCTCTCTGATGCAGAAGAGAGTCATTTATTTGCATACGCCGTCTGCCTTATTTTAGCACTTGAAGGGAATAATGCAAATCAGAAAACGCTGCAAACATGTTTAAAATTTCAGTGCTGAACACAATCATCACAACATCTCTCTTAAATTAAACTCTATGGCCAGTAAAAGCAGAAATAGTGCTGACTGCAGCAGGAACGTAGGGGAAAGTTTTGAGAATGCCACGTATAAACAAGGCTAATTTACATAAAAGCGGTTGTAGATTACATCCAGTGTTACTTTAGAGTCTTAACGTGGTGTAACAATGTAACGGAATGACGCGATTTAAAAAATAGAATATTAGCATTCACGATGTAAACATCGCAAGCTCTCCCTAAAACTAAACGCATGCGACGGAAAAATATTGTACGAATAATGGTGCACAGACTATTTTACAGTCATTTCTCGTTGTCTGCCAGTAGTTTGTGGGATGATGTCAACCTCCGAAATGACAATCGAGCTGAATGATGATCCACACTGAATCAATGATGGAAACGATTTGATTTATTGTGCTTCATCGACCAAAAATCTCAAACATTACGGTTGGTGAAAACAAATTAACCAGATGCAGAGCTACAAATTATGGTTTTGTATATTACAAAGCAACTTACAAACATTTCAGCTCTGCTTGCAATGACAGCCCACCATAAAACCTTACAAGTAGACACAAATATACATTGGCTTTGCTTTTAATTTTGCTGTATTTCAACGTCTGACGCAGGAGGCCGTTTCTGAAGGGTTCTCGCCAACGTCTGACTCACGTATTCATAAATTCAGGGTAGATACAAGAGAATAGAGGCCTGACGTTAGCAGATTTGGCCCCGATCGAGCCCTCCACGGCTGGCCGTATCTTTCTTTATGACGGTTGAAGAGCATAAATGACCAATGCTTCACCATAGTCACTAATCTCCGAGGATCAACGTATGGGGAAGGGCTTCCTCATCACAGACGACCCATGAAGGACACTTTGAGCACAGCGATAAAGCCATCTGGACCCCAAAACAGCCAGCAGCAAGAGTTTGAAAAGCAGCTACGGTCCAGACTTAGCCAAACAAACATAAACCAGATGGACTGATGTGGGATTTGAGAAGGAAGGGGGGGGTCAGAAAGAGAAAAGGGTGTCTCTCCTTACACCATCACTTTTACAAACAACTGGAGGCACATACAGATGTTCAAGCGCTTCCAAACCGCTGCTGACAATAGCTGGGAGGCCGAGGACAGCCGTACGCTCTCCAGACGAGTAAATCTCTCACGAGCTGAGCGCTTTGACAGTCTCCAAAGTGTTGCATAAAATAAAAAAGATCTCCGTGGGATAATGAACACCAGGGGTGTTAGCATGGATGTTGTGTTTGCTCCAGAAATCCTGGTAACATAGACATGTTCTGTGTTTGATGCGGCGGGACAGGTGGATGACGAACGACGAGACGGTCTTCCCGATGGATGTTGAAACCTGTGTTGGATTTCGCTACCTGCAATGCATAGAAAAACAGAGGAAAACCGTTCAGGAAAATCTGCACGCTACTTTTAAATGAGTGTTTGTGTTTGCTGGGGAACTGGGTTGGGTTTCGTGAGATAAACCTTGTCTGAAATGCGTTCTGAAAGACAGGCGTTTCTTCAACTGTAGGGGAAGTTTTATGTTCAAAATGTTGTTTTAATTCAAACAAGCGGACATGTGTCATGAAAGTCGTCCATTCAACTTTAACATACTACATACACACACACATATACGTTAGCAATTTACAGATAGACAGACAGACAGGTAGGTAGGTAGATGGCAGGATGGATGGATGGATGGATGGGTAGACAGACAGATAGATAGATAGATAGATAGATAGATAGATAGATAGATAGATAGATAGATAGATAGATAGATAGATAGATAGATAGATAGATAGATAGATAGATAGATAGATAGATAGATAGATAGATAGATAGATAGATAGATAGATAGATAGACAGGTAGATAGATAGACAGGTAGACATAGATGGATAGATAGATAGATAGATAGATAGATAGATAGATAGATAGATAGATAGATAGATAGATAGATAGATAGATAGATAGATAGATAGATAGATAGATAGATAGATAGATAGATAGATAGATAGATAGATACACAGGTAGACATATAAATGGATAGACAGGCAGATAGACAGACAGACAGACAGACAGACAGACAGACAGACAGACAGATAGATAGATAGATAGATAGATAGATAGATAGATAGATAGATAGATAGATAGATAGATAGATAGACACACAGGTAGACATATAAATGGATAGACAGGCAGATAGACAGACAGACAGACAGACAGACAGACAGACAGACAGACAGACAGACAGACAGACAGACAGACAGACAGACAGATAGATAGATAGATAGATAGATAGATAGATAGATAGATAGATAGATAGATAGATAGATAGATAGATAGACAGACACACAGGTAGACATATAAATGGATAGACAGACAGACAGACAGACAGACAGACAGACAGACAGACAGACAGACAGACAGATAGATAGATAGATAGATAGATAGATAGATAGATAGACAGACACACAGGTAGACATATAAATGGATAGACAGACAGACAGACAGACAGACAGACAGACAGACAGACAGACAGATAGATAGATAGATAGATAGATAGATAGATAGATAGATAGACAGATAGACAGATAGATAGATAGATAGATAGATAGATAGATAGATAGATAGATAGATAGATAGATAGATAGATAGATAGGCAGATAGATAGATAGATAGATAGATAGATAGATAGATAGATAGATAGATAGATAGATAGATAGATAGATAGATAGATAGATAGACAGACAGATAGACAGGCAGATAGATAAATAGATAGATAGATAGATAGATAGATAGATAGATAGATAGATAGATAGATAGATAGATAGATAGATAGATAGATAGATAGATAGATAGATAGATAGATAGATAGACAGATAGACAGGCAGATAGATAGATAGATAGATAGATAGATAGATAGATAGATAGATAGATAGATAGATAGATAGATAGACAGATAGACAGGCAGATAGATAGATAGATAGATAGATAGATAGATAGATAGATAGATAGACAGGCAGATAGATAGATAGATAGATAGATAGATAGATAGATAGATAGATAGATAGATAGATAGATAGATAGATAGATAGATAGATAGATAGATAGATAGATAGATAGATAGATAGATAGATAGATAGATAGACAGATATTTCTCCCTGCGACAAACAAAACAAACACATAAATAAACCTAGTTTTGTTTCAGGACAGAGAGTTAGTACAGCTGAAGAAACACCCAGACATTGTACCGACTCAAAAGTGGGCGAACTCGAAGAGTTTCGCTCTGCAGTGAAACAGCCGCTTAAGAGAAGGGCTTGTGCTTTTGTCATGCTAACTGTAACCTTTTAAAGCGCATTGACTGCAGGTAGCATCGAGGAACAATAGGATACAGTAGCATCCTCCTCTAGAGTTACTGCACAACACTGCTGACCTGCCAGAATCCTGCACTCCCACAGTCCTCGTCTTCCACTCCGTGGGTGCAAATAAAGCTGTCCAACTATGACATCACGGCTGGTCGTTTGTTTTCTGTACATTCTACATTGCCATGGCGATGCGACCGTAACCGGCGAGATGGCAGCGACCGCGGAGATGAAAGACGGCATTAGCGCATCAGGATGGAGACGAGCGCTCGGATCTGTCGGAGCTGTTTTTTCTGTTTGGCCTTTGATTTTCACATAAGCTCAGCGAAACTATGAAAAGTCATGCTGACCTCCTACTGCACTGTGGACTCGAGGACAGGAGGTTCTCAAGCAATTAATCAGGTCACTCTCGTCCCTCCATCTCCACTAAAACAGCTCTGACGCTCTCGCTCACAGATGGCAGAGCAACAGCAAGTTTCGGGAATTTACTTGTTAATCTTGACCGTGAAACTCTACAGGGGCCAGCCGAGTTTCATTTTTAATTTGAGTTCATTACTGTGAGACGTCTAAACGTTTGTTATATGATGGTCACTATTGCAATACTTAGTGTGTGACCACAAATTTGAATCATCAATTAGAAACACTATCCATAAATATATGGAAGAGATCTCGATTTCCTCAGTTCAAATTCACATTTTTGGGGTTAAAAACTCTTATGCATTTGGCAAACACAAACGCAAAGTACAAATTGTCGGAATTGTATTTCGTTTGCTGTTGTTCTTGTGGACTGAAGTGACTTTTTAAGGCTTGTTCACACCAACACGAAACATTTGTCGATTTTCATGTGTGATTTCTATCGAAGCCCATTTCCACCACTTAAGAGAAAAATTATGCATTCATAACTATGATATAAAAAGTCAGAACATAAACAGAAAGTCATAATTACATCTTATCTCAATTTTGACTGTTATCTCATAATTATTTAGTATCTCATCATTTCGACTATTTCGTTTGTCATAATTATGACAACAATGTCCACTTTTTATCTCAATTTCAACGTTTTATCTCATAATTATGATTTAGTATGTCATAATTTTGAATGTAATGTTTTTAGTTATGACTCCTAATTTTAGCTTACGTCAATTTAAACTTTTTATCTTATTTTTGGCTTTTTATCTCATAATTATGAATTAGTGTCAATTTTGAAATTTGTATGTCATGACTTAGACCAAATTATGAGAAAGTTGAAATTGACACTAAACTTTTTATCTAAATTTGTATGTCATGACTTAGATTATGACATAAATTAAAATTAGGAGTCATAAAACATATCATGTCATAATTTTTACTTTTTGTGTGATAATTATGTCTTACAATGTCGAAATTGAGAAATTTGATATTATGACATACTAAATCATAATTATGAGATAAAAAAAGTTGAAATTGAGATAAAAAGTGAAATTGACGTCATAGTTGACGTACTAAATAGTGCAAATTATGAGAAAGTTGAAATTATGACATACTAAAACATAATTATGAGATGAAAAAGTTGAAATAGAGATAAAAAAAGTGAAGTTGATGTACTAAATAGTGTCAATTTCAACTTTCTCATAATTTGGTCTATTTAGTACATCAATTTCACTTTTTTTATCTCTATTTCAACTTTTTCATCTCATAATTATGTTTTAGTATGTCATAATTTCAACTTTCTCATAATTTGCACTATTTAGTACGTCAACTATGACGTCAATTTCACTTTTTTTATCTCAATTTCAACTTTTTCATCTCATAATTATGTTTTAGTATGTCATAATTTCAACTTTCTCATAATTTGCACTATTTAGTACGTCAACTATGACGTCAATTTCACTTTTGATCTCAATTTCAACTTTTTCATCTCATAATTATGATTTTGTATGTCATAATTTCAACATTGTAAGACGCAATTATGACATAAAAAGTAAAAAATATGACTCAGTATGTAATAAGTATGTCACAATTTCAACTTATTAGTGTGTCTTGACTTAATATGCCAGTTTAAACTTCATTTCTCAATTTTGGCTTTTTATCTCATAATTATGACTTAGTATGTCATAGATGTTCAACTTTTTAATAATTTAGACTTTTTAAGACATAATTATGACCAAAAAGTAAAAATGATGACTTAGTGTGTAATAATTATGACTTGTCATCAATATAATTCGAACTTTTTTTCTGAATTAGTGTGCCATGAATTTCAACTTTTTTTAACTTAATTGTGGATTTGCATCTCATAATCATGAGCCTATCACAACTTCTACTTTCTCATAATCTTTTTAAGACATAATTTCAACTTATATCATAATTAAGATTTTTTTCTCTCTCACTTTTCAGACAACGCATGCAATAAATAAATACGGCAGAATGAAAATGCTAGTTCTTAAAATGCAATCCATATTGATCCAATAGTCAGTGATCACAGTGTCCCAGTCCAGAACAAAATGTTTCTTTACACTGGTATAAAACAAGAGGCCGGATCAGTGCAGTGAAGGCTGATAACATTTGAGTCTGCTGCATTCTTTCCCTCGGGTTCACGGCTGGATGGACTTTATATTCCTGGATCCTCTGCTCTCCTAACCGAGATCAAGAGCGCTTGAGCGGTAAATTCAGGCTTTTACGGATTTTATTTACTGTACAGATCCTCAATTACGTTATCCAGAGCGTCCTGTGAGACCAGCGTATGTGTTCATGTGGGAAAACTAGAGCTTATTGGATGAAACCTGATTTTTACCAGACAAATGTCACTCCATCCGAACAGACGACAGCGTGACGAAGCGTCCCGTCGTATTGCATCTGAAACAAAACAGAAGAGTCGACACTGTCGACAAGTAAAACGTCGATTAAATTCAATTCGTGACGTTCACACGGCACAAATCTCACGAGGAAACTCATAACATCGGATCTTTTTAAGTTTTTAAAGAGTCTCTTCTGCTCACGGAGGCTGCATTTATTTAATTGCAAAATATTTTTACAATTTAAAATCACTGTTGTCTATGCGAATATATGTTAAATTGTAATTTATTTCTGAGATCAAAGCTGAATTTTCAGCTCAGAAATCAATGCTCAAGAAACATTTATGATTCTTTTCAATGTTGAAAACTGTTGTGCTGCTTCATATTTTGTGATTTTTCCTTCGATTGACAGAAAGTTGAAAAGAGCATTTATTTGAAATATACTTTTTAATGCATCCTTGCTGAGATTTTGAAAAGAAAATGCATGTAATACATGTAATATTCTTTAAAAAAAACACCAAAACTACCTGAAACTTATTCCAAGTTTTCACTGTGAAAAGTTGTGATAAACTCAGCGTTTTACTGCTACCCTAACAACAAAAACACAAGTCATGCCTCACTCCTTCAATTCTCCAAACCCATCCAATCTTTCTCTGGCTCTGACATCACAGCTGTGTCAGAGACAACGGAGCCTCCCTCTTTTATTCCGAACAGATGGAAAAACAAATAACAGATCCAGTATGATTCTGAAGCCAAGCAGAACCAGCCCTCCAATCCCAGAGTCCCTGTGACATGTCAATTATCACTGATAAATATCTCTTTCCTCTAATCGCTCCAAACAGAGGCCGCTCTCACATCGGACTCATCCTAGCGAGGTTTTTTTTTTTTTACTTTCTCAACTGAATGAAGAATATTTTCCTGAGTAATAAAACTTTGTTGCTATCGTTTTGTAGAAGCGTTCGAGCTGCGGTTCAACAGCGTCCAAACTAGTGTGAACATACAGCAGAAGATCTCCAGAGGTGAACAGAGAACAGTGTTGTGCGTTTCATAGACAATAGGATAAAAAAACACCTCAATGAACTTTATAATACTTTATACAAACAATATGAAATGAGTCAATCGGCTGATGGAAGGGTGCGAATTACATAATGGCTTTGAGGGGGTCAGTGATTTCTAGGAATATAGCCATTACACTAAGACATAGGGCTGATTACATGAAACACGATTTGCCAACGGATGCGATTATCTAGGCTGCGTTCACACTTGTAGTTCGGTTTGTCCGGTCCGGACCAAAAAACAAAAACAAAACACATAGTCCTGGTCCACTCAGCGTTCACACTGGCATTTTTACAGGCGAACCTGAAGTTACCGAACCAAAGGCGTAGGGATACGATCACGACCTGATTGGTCGACTTTTCTGACGTATATTTGGCGACGGACTCGCTTACCGAACACTCAAAACAACGCTGTGTTCTGGATTAAATCATCATTTCATGCTTTATTTTGAGCAGCTGAGAATCACGGAGAGCTCATCAAATGTTCAAAACATTCAGAACAGCAGCAGGATTTCCTCCGTTGTTCACAGAAACAGAAACTTCTCCTCCTCGTTGCTCCTCGTTTGCCCTCGACTCATTTTGGACACGCCGATCTTCCCGCGTCGTCGAATCAGTGACTCGTAGCGTCTCATCTCGTGACGTCACGTCCTATTTTTGGTTCGTTTACACGTCTTCGGTCCGTGTCGCGTTCATATATCCATCGAACCGAGACCCGTCTTTTTAGCGTCTCGGTCCGCTTGTTTGGTTCTGATGGCAGCGTTCACACATGAACCGCACTCACTGAGCGATCGCACCAGGGTTCGTTCTAATCAAACCAAACGTGACAAGTGTGAACGCACCCTTAATGCGCAGCTTGTCAGAGCTGTACGGCTCTGTGATCACTAGTAAGTGCTTCATCTGAAAGCCAGAGGGCGCTCAAAATACTCAAAATATGCCCTGCGGCAGAAGAAGATAACACTGAATAAACTTTGATTTGATTGATTAAACATGAATAATAAACACACGACTGCCTCATTCTGTGTAAGACTGTCGAATAACGGTCGTTATGAAGCGAGTTTGGAGTAAAAACATGTTATTAAATGTTGTGTTTTGTAGGACAAGATGTTATTAAATGCCTCATATCTGGAAAGAGGTTTTGTTTTTTTCAAATGTACATTATAATCGGCTCAAACTCGCAGTGATTTCAGATGGAGCCGCACTTCACTGACAAGCTGCGCATAAAAAGATAATCGCAGCCTTTTTGATGTCATAAATCGCACTAAGAATCGCGTTCAAGTTGTAACAAAATGTTAATTTTTCGTATCGTGCGATAAATCGCGTAGTCCTATTGAGAAAGAACACTGAACCGGTCCATGACTTCAGTCTAATGTGAGTTATGCACTTTTGCAAAAACTCCCGATATAATCTCTGAAACTTTCTATAACGCAAAATCAGTCGTGCATCTTTAATGCATTTTGATGTTTGTGATGATGAGAGAATTCAGATTCGAATTCTCACCTGGTGACAAATCAAACGCCTCTGATTGGATCCGGTTGCGTTCCTAAGCTCAACAGAAACATGTGTGACTGGTTCTAATGCTCAACACTGCAAACAACGCTTAAAAGAATAATTCGCAGCCTGATATAAAGACTACAAATACCACAAAAGTTTGGAAAAAAACATGACTTTGTGTCGTTGCATCTATAATGTTTCAAATAAAAGCTGTTATTTTGATCTATATTTACTAAAGAATACCGTAAAATCACACTTTCCATACAATTATTAAGAACACCACTGTTTTATACACGGAAATGTTTCTTGAGCAGCAAATCAGTTAAAAAATTAAGGAATGAATTACATTTATTCACATAGAAAACACTTATTTTAAATTGGAATTATATTTCACAGTCTTGGTGACCAGAAGAGACTACTTTCATAAACATCATAAATATTCCAATCTTTTGAACGGTAGTGTATGTCGAATAAGCTCTGGCTTATTTTTGTTAGCTGAGACAAATATACTAATATGTTTAGCCTGAAGAGTAAGTTGCTCAATATGAATAGTTCTTGTTTATTAAACAGTGAAGCAATATCACACTCTCAAACCTGCCGCGAATCACAACAACGGCGATGCATCGGATGTATAAGATAACATCTCATGTCATGAATCACTCTCATACTACACACAGTAATCATGTTCAAAATCAGAAACTTTAATAATTCCACAAAACTCAACTCAGAACGACCAATTATTGGCAGCATAATCATCTCAGAGCGCACTGCGTTTAGCCGAATCACCTTCACGCTCCACTAGCAGATGGTGTTTAATGCCTCATTGATAAATTGCAGTAATTTTAATAACTATCTTCTGCAAGAATGGACATTATTCCTGGAAACTGATGACTCACCTCATGACTCATAAGGGAAACAGTAAAAGTAGTTATAAGAGGGGGGGAAAAAAAAATCATTGTTTTTTTTTTTTTTTTTTTTTTTTTTTTTAATAGAATAAGACAATAATCATGATTGGAAGCCTCGAGTCTCCTGGCCTCTCAGATGCCTTCAAATGGAGTTCATAACAAAATATGATGAATTCTTAACAAAAACCAGAATTTTTCAAGACAAAAACAATTTGAACTTGCGAACCGCTCGGCCAACTGCGGATCAATGACTTCCTGATGACTGAAAACTCTCAAAAATAACTGAGAACAACCATTAAAAATATTGATGATCCTCTTGCAAAAATGTAATATAATTATTATGTCAATATGAGTCAACGTGTTCCTCTGACCTTTTTACGGGTTCGCGGACTTAGTTCAATTATTTGGAGATTATGCCAATTCAAAAGATTAAATGAGCAGCAAAACCATTTAATCTGTAGAAAATGGCAAACAGGTTGCATCCAAAAGTGAAAGTACTTCAAATCTCTTCCTCCTTTCGCAACCTAAACCGTGGTGTGAAGAGTGTTGAACTTTGACGCCCTGAAATAAAGCCCTTTGCGAGCTTCAATTGCCCATTGTGTGACCTGTGTGAAAATAAAACCGAACATTTAGCGCACTTCATAGAATATGCAAAGGGGATGCAAAGAGGATTCCAGTCAAATTTCCAGAAAGTTTCCCAAAATCCGGGAAAATTCTGGAAATTTTCCAGGAATTTTTCGCCCCTCTAGATATGCATCGTCATTCACTCTAAATATACAGAGATACAGTTTTGCTCCTGTTTGAAAGGTGTCAGTCAATAGAATAAAGAAATACATTCATAACTATTTAAACTTGATTCCAGCCTTTAAAAAACAGAATCTAGTTCGATAAACACTTGTTAGTCCTGAAAATATGTTTTAAGTTAATTCTTTTGTTTTTCTTTCAAACTTTCCACCGACACCACAACTGTTCAACCTCACAGCAAACATCAAATCACCAGAACCAGATGGATACCCAGTGGAATTTTATCAGCCGATTTGGCATCATCTTTCCCACTTGTCCTCAAAACGATGTCAGAATTTTCTTAGAAAAGCAATTTTGAAACAAATAGAGCTCTCAAAACTCTTGGGCAAATGCAATGATAATCTCTTTTTACTGAATCCCTGGCTTCAGACCTTCATAAAGTCTTTTACTAATATTCAAGCATATCACCGTTCAAGTATTTATTAGTATTAAGGTTTATCTTACTAAAATAAAAATAAAAATAAGGCTGTCATTATTAGAGCTTTTTGTACACGTCAAAAAAAAATTGAAATCCCCAACTTGACAAACATCTTCATAAATTTAAATAAAAATATTAGATTCAAAGCTAAATTAAAAACCACTGATATCGCCTAGAACTTCATCTTCTCACTCTTTACTAATGTTTGTCTGATATGATGCAATATTGATGCAACTCGCAACTTGCAGCATGAGCTGACGAGGGTGTGCGTTCCATTAGTTTCCATTTTCCAACTTTATTAAAATGCTCTTCCACAAACAGACATTCTTAAAGTATTTGGAACCACTGCTGGTGGACTGCATCTTGGGACCAGCGTGTGTAGGACAACAGGATGTTGGGATGGGGTGCGTGTAGTGAATTTGGTACTTTAACGACAGAATTTAATCATCTAAAGAAGCTTTTATAAACAACCAATGAAATATGGAGTCTATCAAAAGCATAAATAAAGCATATATCCAAGAAATTAGGATATTCTCAGTCTATTGTTGAACCAGTTTTATTATATTTTATCATACACTGCCTGGCTAGAAAAAAAAAAAAAAAAAAAAAGTCTGGATTTTAAAAGATAAAAAATGATTTATGTTTGGAAACAATTCTTTTAACCCTAAAAGATGGAGTGTGTGGCTTCAAAAACTGATGCACCTCTTAAGGGAAATAACATCACAACTTTTATATCCATCAAAATTAATCTGCAATCATTTTTGGTCAAGATCTTGTATTGATAACGCAAGAGGTGAGCACTCTTTAAAGTCTCCTCCAGCACATCCCAAACACCGACACTGAGGTGAAGGTCTGGACTCAGAGGTGCCGATTGACCGCTCGTAAAGCCCCGCCCCCTTTAGTTACTGTTGCCATGCGCTCTCACGCCACACATCATGCTCTCACGCTGTGAAAAAACATCGAGGAGCAAAGAGGACACTGACAATGTATGAAACAGTTTCATATGTAAAATATTGTCATTTTTTAAAGAAGTTTAAATGATAAATAGCGTCTAGTGTGTGTTTAATGTGTCGCTGTAGCTCCTTGATCATCTCTTCACACTAGTAGCATCAAATAAACATGAATGAACATCAGGAGGAATGTTGCTTCAAGCGCCGAAAGACGTGAGGACACACAATTTATCAAGTTCACCAACGTTAATCTACTAACTCCCCCGACCGCTTTGACGGACAAAATGACAGATTCAGGGTTATGATTGGTCAGATCGCCTGTCAATCAAACTGTTTGCGAAGAGTCAATTCATGAGTCAAAATGATTCTTTATGCTCCCTGAACCATTTTTTCACAATTTTAACCCCAGGAATGGTTGTTTAAGACATGAAGAGCTACACACTCTTCTTTTAGGGTTAAAAGAACCGTTTACAAACATAAAACATACAACATATATATGACAAATTTAGATATAAAGATGTCTTTATATCTAGCGTAAATAACATATCTTATTTATAACATACCGTAGATGACATATCGTAAGTAACATCAATTTCAACTTGGTAAAAAAAAATTTAAAAAATGGTAAAACATACCACTAATCATGTGAAACACGTCTCAAAAAACTTGTTTCATGACCCTTTCGGCGTGTGCTGGGGCTCTAGAACAGAACATTGAGAACATTTATAGTCCCAGATGGTTGTGGTTCATTGGACTCACATCATGAATTGATAGGGATCAGTCAAGAAATATCGTGTACAAATGCTATCTGCAACAGCGAGATCCCGTAGTGCTGCACACTTGTAAAATATGAAGGGAAATGAACACAATGTGTCTAATGCGATGCTATTTTACAGGGTCAGCTGTCTTTAGCCTGTAATATTCCTGTTTGAGCATGAAAACGGCACAAAGTTGTTTTTTTTCCATAAAAGTTTCTGAACTCCCTGAAACATAGTCTTGAACGAACACGCCACAATATTCATCATTTAAATAATTCATACGCAGAATAAAGGGGTGGAGCCTGGTTGAGTTAGTTAAAAATGACCTGTAAATTTTACAGTATAATACTGGCAGCAGGGTTTTCCAGCCAGTTACTGTAATTTTTACAGTACCATTACTATAATTTAATTTACAGAATTTTACTGTATTCTCTGATTAACTTTTTTTTTCAAATTTGCTGTATTGTTTTGAATTAAATAAGTCACTTACCACAGTTGTAGACTCTCTCTCTCTTGCTGCTACCAGAATCTCAACCGTTGAAAATCCTACACTGCCTCTTTGTGCTTGAAATTTACAGTAATATCCTGTAATTTTGAGTCAAACTGCCATGCCCCCAGAATTCATTGCAGTTTACAGCGATATGCTGTATTATTAAGAATACAGCCATCTGCTGTAAAATATTACTGTAATTTTTACAGCAATTCATTACAGTGTAGTGTGTTGAAACTGCCGGTTATGGTAAGGGGCGGGACATATCCCAAACACACACACGAAGCAGCCGACCAATCACATTGTGCTCTTCAGAAGGAGGGGCTTCATAGAGACAGGAAGTAAACAGAGCGTTACTGACAGACTGGGAAGAGAGGAGCTGCAACAATGGAGATTATGAGGAAAATAGTCAAGCATGAAAACCTGTTCTAGTAGAGCCCCAAAACAAAATCAAGACTTTGAAAAAGGTGCCTTATTATAATACAGGGCGTAAAGGACAAAACAACCCGAGAGAGCACGAAAAGATAGTCCATCCTGATGGCACGGCACCAGACTGGATCATCCCAGAAGGCAAGAAATCAAGCAAGGCTCCTGAACATTGTGTTGGTCTTGTGCGCCGTGATTAAAGGCAGACCTTGGCCTAAGATCAAGCCTCATGCCCAGGAGCCGTGGACGGACGCTGGCCAACGCAGATCGAGCTGGCAGGCGGCAGGAGAGTCTGTTAACCCTCCTGAGAAGCCGTAGGCACGTAGCGCTCTGGGGGCCTGGTGCAACTTCAAGGATTTGGGCGAGATTTGATTGTTAACACTTGAGAGAATAATGGGTATTATACAGGTAAGATTGCTTTGAGGGGGAAAATGCAGTATATTTTCGTATCCATGAAGACATGCTCAGATGAAGGAAAAGTAAAGGAACGTTGGTGGTTGCGTTTGTGGCTCTTCCTCAACTGATCCGTAACACTATGAAGCAGGGATGTCAATAGGCCCTTTTTAGGAGGGCTTTCTAATCCTAGAACTGACCCTTCACCGGCATTGATTGACAGGCGATCTGACCAATCAAAACCCCGAATCTGCCATTTTGTCCGACAAAGCGGTCAGGGGAGTTAGTAGATTAACGTTGGTGAACTTGAATCACGTCTTGAAACAACATTCCTTCTGATGTTCGTTCATGTTTATTTGATGCTATAAATGAACTAGTGTGAAGAGATGATCGCTTCACGACACATTACTATCGTAAAAAATTACGATATTTTATCGATTTTAAATATGTAACTATTTCATATGTCTGTCGACGTGTTGTCAGCGCCCTATTTTTTACTTCGTGAGAACATGATGTGTGGCGTGAGAGCGCATGACTTGTCAGACATAGCAACAGTAACTAAAGGGGGCGGGGCTTTGCGAAGAGTGAATTGCCCCTGCTCTAAAGTTATGCTTTGTGTTACGTTCAAAGTTTGAAAGTCGTTTTTGAGGCAAGACGCTACAGTGCTTTACTTGCACCGGTCAATTTTAAAGGCTATTTGATTTCCGTGACAAGAAAGCATCCAAAATACACGTGATGATCTATTTGGTTTTCAATTACAGTACGTATCTTTAAATGCTTTTTCCTCAAAATGAGTTTGTCTACACTTCAGCAGCACAAGTCAAGTCATCTTTATTTATATAGCGCTTTTTACAATGCAAATTGTGGCAAAGCAGCTTTACATTAATAAGAAAATGGTGTCATTGTGCAGCTTATTCTATATATTATTGATTCATTCCGTTGCAAATATCAGTAGTTATTAGTCTAGTTAATTTATGTATATCAGCACTGCAGAAAACAGTGACGTAATCGTCCGGCTCAGCTCAGTTCGCATACAACGGCGCCAATGCAGGCATATCAAAAACACTGCTGAATATCAAGCAAGCGTCCCCAACGTAAGCAAGCCAAAGGAACCAAAACTCCAACAAATGGAGGAAAAAAACCTCGGGAGAAACCAGGCTTAATCGGGGGGGCCAACAGTGAACACTTGTCCGATACTCAGTTTGTACATCAAACTGTTACTGTTATGCTATTCAATGAGCATCTGAACAACACCGGTTCTGCCCTTGTCGTAAGTCACTTTGTCTTTATGTACTTTCTGTATGGCTTACGTCTTGCAGAAATCTTCATTTCCTCATCACTCATGATGGAGCTTCGGATATTAAGCATGGAAAGCATGCAATCACATGCCGAGCAACATCCTAATGAGGAGGAAGTCCTCCGTATGAGCTAATGCTTCCTGTCCAGAAGAACTATCCGTAGAAATTGTTTGAAATTTATTCCACCCAAAATATCCAACCCGTGCTTTTATGCCTCTAGCAACATTTCTGCAAAATATTATGTTGCTTCTTGCATGTTTCGCAACACTTTCAAAGTGAAATGTCCAGTGAGTGATGTTAAAAGTGCGTTCAGTTTTATCCAAAACAGATGAACGTGAAACTGGCAATGCTTTATTGCATTGTTTGTTGTACAGCAGTTCGTAAGTGAAATGTCCAATGAGTGGCACAAAAAGGCTAAACATAAACAACGGTGTTAAAAGGAAACCCGAGATTAAAATTCCTATGTCATTTTATCTGCTTCTGTCTTTGAGCTCGTTTTATCGTGTTTCAGGAACTCGAGCGCTTCACGTCACGAGAGCAACGCTGTATCAGGTGAGCTGCCGAGCAAGTTTACTACGTGAGAAAACACGTATGGAGCTGATGCAAATGTCAAAATGTAAGAGTTTATAACTCATGCACTATGAGAAAAGTGTCTTGAGCACGGAAAATAAGCATTCTGCCATTGTAATCATAATTTGCGTGAAATGGAATAAAAGTTGCTGGTATTTTTCTGTGTTCATTTCGGATGGAAACTGCAGAGAATTGTATATATTTTTTATTTTTTTTTTTCAGTGTTATTTTAGTTTCATTGTAGCTTTATTTGTTAATATTATTTTTTAATATATGCTTTATATTTTTTTGCTTTCATTTGAATTTTAGTCATTTTGTTACATGCTAATTTTATTTTATTTTTTTATTTTAAGTCATTTTTTATTTCAGTTTTAAACTTTTTTTTTTTTTTCAGTGGGGTTTTTTTTTTGCCAAGACAATTTTTTTTTCAACTAATATTTATATATTTTTTTATTTCAGCTTGATTTCAATTAACAGAAATGTTTTTAATAGTTTCAGTTAATGATAATAACCCTGACACATGCATGTTTTTTTAATGAGCCCATGTTGCAAGTCTATTAATTTCTGCCAGTTGAGCAGTAAGAGCCTCGTCCGCAATCATGCATTATTATATTTATTTATTCATTTGATCAGCATGTTACAATGCATTCTGAGACTGGCTTCTGCGCAGCTTCTGCAGAGCACATCTCTGAAGCCTCACTAGGCTTTAAAACAGATCAAGCATCTTTTTGCGATCCTCTCAGCTTAGTAAACGACATTCGAAACATCATGTAATTGCTTAAATGAGCCCACTGTGCGCATGGAGATATCTTCAGAGCTGAGTGTTAGCAAGAGTTTATCCCTGATCAGGTTTTAATGTTACAGGCTTGCATGGAAAGTAGAGGAGGTGGGGGTTAGAAACAGCTCTGTGGGAGTCTTTTGCAATTAGTAACTATTCCACACATCTGGAAACATCTGTCACAGGGGAATTATCTCTTGCTTCTGGGAACAGACCTTGCAGGCCAACCGCATATGTTTTCCAAATGCACGTGCACAGATACACACACACACACACACACACACACAAACCACATAAATACATAACTGCTAGTCAGTCTGACATAAATTCAAATTTAAGTATATTTAGCAAAACATGTTGACAGAATAGTTTAAGGTTTATCTAAATATATATGATGCATATGAATTTACTCAACTCTCTCGTGTTTGTTCAATGACTTTATTTGTGAATGCAAAGCCACTAAAAATACTGCACAAGCCATCTTTCTCTCACTTACACACACACACACACACGTTGTGTTTTCATGTTTTATGGGGACATTCCATAGGCGTAATGGTTTTTATACTGTACAAACTGTACATTCTGTCCCCCTAACCCTAAACCTACCCATCACACAAAATGTTCTGCTATTTTAGATTTTCAAAAAAAGATGATTCTGTATGATTTATAAACTTGTTTCCTCATGGGAACCAAAAAAATGTCCCCACAAGATCAAAATTTACTAGTATTACTATACCTGTGGGGACATTTGGTCCCCATAATGTAGGGAATACACACACACACACGTTGTGTTTTCATGTTTTATGGGGACGTTCCATAGGCGTAATGGTTTTTATACTGTCCAAATTGCATATTCTGTCCCCCTACACTACCTTTACCCATCACACAAAATGTTCTGCTATTTTAGATTTTCAAAAAAGATAATTCTGTATGATTTATAAGCTTGTTTCCTCATGAGGACCAGAAAATGTCCCCACAATGGACATGTGGTCCCCGTAATGAAGGGAATACCCACACACACACACACAGACGAATATCAACTCATGATAAGCCTGTAATTCCCTGAAGTGTGTAAAGTGAAGCAAAGAAAAAGTCCATGATGACTTTCCCTTTCCAGCCCTCTTTTAATCCAATTTTCAAATTATAAAAATCTGGTGCCATGATGTTTCGGATATTAGGCAGAGTGAGGCTGAGGCATTCAAGCCTTTTCATTAAAAGTTCATTAAAGTGTTTATTTATTTCCATTGGCTCCAAACAGAAGAGACTTAAATCAGAAATAAATGCATTTAAAAGCCTAATGACACTGCAAATTAAAAGCAGTGTTGTACTTATTGAATAATTTTGAGTAGATCTGATAACAGGACCCTCTCCAAGCGATGTGGGGAAGAGGGAATGAAGATAAATGTGCTGCTGAACCGCTGCTAACTGACCAACATCCTCCAAGCTCTTTATGGATATACTTTACCTGCATACATATACGATCAGGCAAAGTGCATGGCAAATTTCAAACACTTGATTGCTATTACCGCCCAGTTATGCATTTAAAGTTTTGTATAGGCTATAGTTCATCCAGCTTTTTCTACATGCATGTAAAACGAACAGTATATAGCAAATATTGGCTGCATAATTGTTTGTTTATTTTGATGTAAAATGTGATCGCACAGCTCTATAAATAATCTAGGTATTAAGATATTAACAGCGTGATTTTCTTTAAAGCTACTTTGAAACAATGCGCATTGTGAAAGCGCTATATGGATAAATTTGACTCGGCATAAACATGTCCAGCATCCACTCCTCTACTCTAACCTTTAACCTAAATCCTAAAGCGTGGAATGTTTTGATACACAATCAAGGCCAAAACTGAATGTTGCACATGATTATGCAAACTGATCTAAAAAGAGCTAAATCTTTTACATGATCCCTCTTATTTTCCAAACCCCAAAGCCAGAGGCTCCACAGATCGGTCCTAATGAAACTCTCCCCCCGGAACGCTCTGTGTGTGTGTGTGTGAGAGCCTTACTGGACCGGGATAAAGCCTATTCTCAGTATGCATGTAAATGAGTGGGTCAAATTCCAGGCCCAGGGATTTGTTTGAGACACATGGGTAAGGTCTGGCCAGGACTATGTCAATAATTCAACCCCGACCACAAGGTCTGTCTTCCGCCTCCCAACTGCCTGTTTAAGACGGTTCTCTCGTTCTGACCGCCATAACAAACAGACAGGGTGAGAAGTACAAAAACGCATACAAACGTGAATTAACACACACACACAGACTCACATAAACAAATATTCGTTTATACTCAAATAGCTTTACAGAGACAAAAAAAAAAATATGTGGAATAAATTGCCTCAGACTATCTTTGCCAACCTCAAACACATAAACACATTCCCCCCCACACACACACACACGTTTTCATGTTTTATGGGGACATTCCATAGGCGTAATGGTTTTTATACTGTAGATTCTGTCCCCCTACACTACCCCTACCCCTAAACCTACCCATCACACAAAATGTTCTGCTATTTTAGATTTTCAAAAAAGATAATTCTGTATGATTTATAAGCTTGTTTCCTCGTGGGGACCAAAAAAATGTCCCCTTGTGTACTTGTGGGGACATTTTGGTCCCCATAATGTAGGGAATACACACACACACACACACAGCAATACCTCATTTGAATCGCTAGAATCAAACAAGGTGGTCTGCAAAAACAATCTTCCATCTGAAGTAGTTTATGTTCCTTTAATATAATATAATATAATATAAATAGACCGAGATCCCTGAAAAGGTGGGTCCACCTCCAAAAGAACTCTGGTGTGGTTTGACTGAAATATGAACAGAACACGGACCAAAGATATCTAAACGAACAAAAACAGGATGTGATGTCACAAGGTGGTCATCATAGTCCACAGGTCAGAATGGCGTCTCCTTCACACATTTCATAAGCTTCTCAGCTGATAAAAATACCATGATATGTACAAACATACAACGAGCGCATTTAGCCAAAACTTGGTAAGTTTCGTCTAAAATATACATTATGAAATCTGTCCAATCGGTTATTCCTTTTGTTTTGTTTTAGGTTCAGTGTTAAAAATGACAGTGTGAACACTACATGAACCAGCAGTTTCTTTTTTGAACCAAACTACAACTGTGCATAGGCATAAATCATTAAAACCAATGTTGTAAATAATATAATGATATGTACTTAAAATAATTGTTTAAATAGAAACAATACAAATGCAAACGGGACAAACATTTTCGAGCCCTTGCCTCAGAGTGCTTTGGTCCACTGCCTGATTTCCCCTTTACCTCACCGACACGCACACAAGTCTGGTGGGAGAGAAGGGGCTTTGGGCTTAAAATTGAGCTATTTTGAAAATGCTTTGGCGGGGCATTTTCAAAATCCAATGCCAAAAATCCAAACCACACCAACAAAAGCCAACCAAAGCCAAAACCAAAAACAACTACAACAACAAAAACAAAACGAAACAGCCTAAATGTAAACCAAACACAAAACAAAAAGTGAACGTTGGGTCCTCCGGGAAAACAAGCTTTAAAGTGGTCATTGTAGTTAGTAGTTTGCTTTTTACTTGAAAAAAAGGTCATCATTTTGAAATAAAAGGCATTTTAAGGGGCGTGTCTGCTGTGAGACTTCATTGTAAACGCCCACTGCTGTGATTGGCTGACATCTTTGCATATGGAATAGCTAAGTGTTACTCTCTCGAAAACTTTTAGCACGTTTTTACTATTACATCTCTCAAGGTTAACTAATCGTGAAAAGTGTTGATTATAATCATTACAATTGATTATAGTTGATTATAATTAAGTTGTTGAGCGCATGAAAGCAGTGATCTCATCATTGAAACTCAATTTTTGCTCGCCAACGGATGCTTTCATCATAACTAACAGCACTGACGCGATGTAACTAAGAGATTCGTTGAAGAAAACGGGAGTTTTGAGTCTCTCGCGGTTTGATTGACAGCTCTAGCGATTGTAAAGGCAGCGTTCTATTTATAATTTAATCATCGTTAAAATAACAGATTATGTTCATCCTACTAAGAGAAACAATGTGCAGTTGAGCGTTTAGTCACTGGTTTGATTTACTGACACAGAGACAAGCTGATCCTTTTCTTTTCCTGAGAGTGAGGGTGGACTAACATGCATTTAGGCATCTGGATCGAGTATTTATCGCAACAAACTGAAAGGTTGTAGTGATGAACATCGTAGCCGATCACAGACATGTTGTTGAGCGCATGAAAGCAGTGATCTCAGAAGTTTTCGCACACTAACGAATGCTTTCATCATAACTAAAAGTGCAAACACGTCGAATAAAACGGGAGTTTTGAGTCTCTCTTGAGTCTGTTTGATTGACAGCTCTAGCGATTGTAAAGGCAGCGTTCTTTGATGGCTTTCTGTATATAATTCAATCACTGTTTAAATAATCCCTGGTTTGATTTGCTGACACATAGACAAAGAACATCTGACTATGTAATATCAACATACACATGTGCTCACAGAACTATTGGAAGTACAAAAGCATTTGTCAGTCAATACACGGATGCACGCTCCGATGAACTCGCAGTGTCAAGTGCAGTCTAGACTAACTGCATATTTATACGTGTACATGCATGCTCTAACATTAAGCCCAAGGCAAGCAGAACTCCTGAAACTAGAGCCAGCAAGGTGCAGGAACGTTTTCCTAGGGACATCCAAAATGAACAACCAAATAAGCAAACAGTAATTCGAGCTAATGTGGACCAAAGCACCGAGTTCAGACACATGTCTCCATATACCACGAATAAACTCTTCTCAGTTACAGCAGCGAGGAAGGTAAGGAGGTCTAGCAGTTGTTAAGGATGTCTGCTCTCTCCGTGAGCCACCGGATCAATGACTATCCCTCATCGCTCTGTTTGACTTGGAGTCGGACTCTGGACTACAGATGCGGATGAGACCAGGCTTTGAGCTGCAGGAAACTAACAGGCCCTCCTCGGTGCTCAAATCATGAGGTTTCGTTGTCTTGAACTTATTGAAGTTGACAGGTTTTATTGAACTTCTCACCATATACGCAAATCCATTCGGTCAAAGACCTCTGCCAAAAAAAGTAATGCGCTAAAGCAAAACATTGCGACCTTGCAATTTGTTGCACATTGTGTTCGTGCAAACCAAGAAACCTCATCTCGCACACAAAGAAAACGGATAATTACGAAGGACTTTGAAATATATGGGGGACGTTCATACGGACAGCGATTCGCCGCAACAAAGCAACTGCACCTCATTTGTTTTCAGTGACAAAGTTGAGCTCAACTTTATGCAAACGCGTCGGAACATCACGTTGTGGCTGGACAAACCCAGTGATTGGATTGTTTTAATGCAGCGTTTGGGTTAAATGTTTGACCCATGTGCTGGGTAGTTTTATTTAAGCCAACTATTGTATAAAAATGGCTTAAAATGAACCCAAAATAGGTTGGAAATTCAGACATAATTACTAGAGGCAACGATAATAATCAAAAGCTGAACATGTATTAATAAGCAATTTAATAAATGTTTATTGTTGAATTATTATTCGTTAAACTTATTTATAAATCTTAATTTATTAAACATATTAATAAATATGAATTTCCAACATATTTCAAACTACCCAGCAGGATGGGCAAACATTTAACCAATTGCTGGGTTTGTCCATTTTCAGCCCAATTTGGGTCGTTTTTAACCCAACTGCAAGTTTTCTTTTGCGTCTTATTGCACTTGAACAGATTAAATCACTTGAAGGTTTAAAATTGCACGATTTAAGGATAAACGTTCATGATTTCATGACAATTGAGACACGCTGATGTCAGTCAACGTTAAAAAAAAACGACACGTACGTTTCATCGTGAGTGGAAGGTCCCACTCCAAAAGACTCTTGGATCCCAGAAAGGCCACATCTTTTTCTTCGCTCTTTCCAGAGCGTTGCACGGTTTCACTGGCAGGATTGATGTAATCTGAATTTTCAGTCAGCATGTGTCTGAGTATGTATGGGTGAGTGCTGTCGCCTTCAAACAGACAGACGGGGAGAGACAGAGTGAGAGGTATACGTTAGAAAGGAAGAGAACCTTGTGTAGGAGGAAAACGGAGGCCAAAATCCCACTTATAGCAAGACTCATTATCGTCCAAAAAATTTAAATGCTTCCAGTGAGATCTTTCCCGGTCTACAGGCCTCTTGTCTTTGTTATGGAGCAATTCTTCTGCCAGGCCACTTTGCTTATTGTCAGCATCCGTGCCCATTTGGACAAAAAAAGGTTAGTCTTTTAAAACACATAATCCTTTCCAAATCACACTTCACCAGCTATCCATCTCACACTTACAGCTTTCCATCCTATCCCATCTTTCCATTTCCTCTCACATTTCTGCCGTTGTCGTCTCTCCAGGACGACGCACACGCAAAAGCTGGATTTCAACATGTCAGATATATGATGCTCCACAAAAGATCTCTCGGGGTGTGAAGGAGCCTCCAGCGGTCTTGCCTGCTGAGATCTACAATTCGTCTGGAAGAGAGAGAACTGAAAACCGGGAATTGAAACATCTTGCACTAATAATCGCAATCGGGTGGCTCTCATTATGCACGTCCCATCCCGAACCCTTTTAAACAAAAAGCAGTCATGTTTATCCACTTCTTTAGCTTTCTGCTATATTACCTATATATAGTTTGTGCAAGTTACACTCTGGATTGAATCTGTTGGGTTATTTTTTTCCATAGTTGGGTCGTTTTTTGTGTTACCCAGCCATTGGGTCAGTGGCTGGATCAATCTCATTGACCGTTGAAACGATACCTTGTCTTTTTCCTTGCTGATTTTCGCCATTATAATCCTCAATCTAATACATCTGAATGTTGAGATATGTTCTCAGATCTCTGTGATGTTTGTTTACAGTACGTGCAGGACTGTCAGGATATCCTTCGGCTATGAGAAACGCAGAGCAGCATTCTCACTTTCGACCCATCACCGGCTTAGATTTCGGCAGGAAATCATCTTTTGAGTTCTTATAGATTCTCTCTGGAACATGAACTGAAACATCTCACATTAGGAACAAACAGCTCTCATTAGAAAATACTGAACCGTTTAAAAAAAAAAACAGCAGTCATGTTTATCCTTTCTGTTACAGACACTTAATCTCCCTCCTTTTTTTCCTAGTCAGACTGACGCAGAACGTGTTAGTAGTAGTCATATCTCAAAATGAACATGCTGTCCTTTCCTCTGCACTAAATTTAGACTTTTTTCCTCTAGTAAAAATGTATAAAACACCCGCTACAACCCACGTCACTGCTTACGAGGTGCGAGGGCGTGGCGTCCGGGCCGCTCCTGCAAACCGAGGACCTCGTTCCCGGAGACGTAAGAAAACAGAAATAAAACCCGATGGAATATTTCTTTCCACTGGCTTGTAGGAGGGTGAGGACATGGAGTAGCAGGTGACTATCGTTTCTGGAGCGCCAGAGCAAGTGTTCCGTGACTCACAATTAGATATAAAAGTGCTAAAATATCCATTTCCCAAATTCCTTTTACGATTATTCTCGTAAATAATAAAGTCGGGTATGGGCAAAGTGCACTCCAATAATGGTTAGCAAAGAATCTGCCATGTGACACGTCCTTTGAAGTTGCAGCAATACAAAGATTAACGTATGTTTTACAAGAAAATGCATGCCTCCGTCAGAAATTGCAAGTAAGACATTGAATTAAACACGTTTAATATTCTTACAGTGCGACTCACATTGTGTTACTTTGTAATTATCTGTGAAATTAATCCGTTTCTGAGGGAAAATAGTTCCAAAGTCCTGCATCTTTCTTTTTTCAGTGTACATGGTAAATGTCAAACCAACACAAAAACGGTGAAGTAAAGCAGTGAATCATATCGCTGTCATTCGAATGAAATATTGAATGCTTGCGCCACTCAGTCTGCCTGGCTGCATCCCTGGAAGTACAATTATATGAAAGCACTGGTGGAAGGGGTTGAGTGGGCGACTAACGGCCCGCTAACAGACGGAAGGAGGAATAAGTAGCGGAACGCTGGAAGGAGGAATAAAAGAGAGGGAATCCTTGGTCTGGTGCACTGGCACGGCTCAGGGAAGCGGGAGGAGAGGGCGAGGTGGCGGGTGGAGGTGGGCAGGTCAGTCATTAAAGCAGCCGAACGGCAGCCACGTCTTCTGGATAGACCGTGGCAGGCGTGAAGGAGGAGGAGAGAGGAAGAAATGGATGGCGATGACTCAGCAGAAAACGGAGCAATGACCGACAAACTAACGAGGCCTGCAGAAACAAAACCCTGTTATTTTGAGTGGGTGGGATTCAGATACAGACCGAAATGGCTGCTGGTTCATTTTGCTACTTTTCAAATGCTTTTTACGTCATGGTTTTATTGTTTTACACTTGTTCCAGGCCTGGACGTTTAATATTGCACGGTGAAAATCCAGTAAAAAAAATATATATAAATTGCATGTTGAAAGCTATTATGATCTAAAGAAGCAAGTGCAATAAAAATAAAATGTCATTCATTCGACTGTCCAACATTGATGTCATTTCCAGCGCAATCAACAATTCTGCAGCTATTAATTCATTCAGAAGTTAGCAAACGCACTTGTTTGCCAAAGAGAAAAGAGACATAGACATAGGAAAAAGTCAATCTCGCTTACGAAGACTTTTTGAACAAATATCGTATTGTGCATAATGTCCAGTTATGTCAATTTCTTTTTTAAATTATGCAGAATGTGTGAAATTGTTATTGTGTGCATTTAGATGCACACAATGTTAGCCGTCAAATTAGTCTGAGCACAAAAGGAGTCATTTAAAAAAAATAAAAATTTAAATGTTGTTTATGAATAAATGTTAATGAATCCATACGTAAACAACTACATGAAATAAATAAATGAATAGTCTGTAGTCTGTAGTCAATCGAACGACCACAAGCAAACAAACAAATAAATAGTCCAAAATTAGTTTGTCCAATTGTACCCTGGAAATACGGTACGTCAAAAAAATTCGTAAGTAAACAACTAAACTACACAAACAAACAAAACAAACTTAAATTAAATAAATAAATAGTCTAATTGTTTCTGTCAAATTGTCCCCTGGCAATATATCAATCAATGAAACATCCACGAAGAAACAAACAAACAAATAAATAGTCCAATTGTAACCTGTAAATGTGTCAAACAAACAAATAAATAACTAATAATAAATAACTAAATAAAGTCCCATTGTTTCTCTCACATTTTACTCTGGCAATATGTCAATCAAACAAAACAAAACAATACAAATAAATAAAGCATCAGTGATTCTCTGAAACTGTACCTTGGCAATATGTATGTATGAATGAATGAATGAATGAATGAATTAATGAATGAATGAATTGAATTGAATTGTTTGAATGAATGAATGCGGTTTCTTCTCTGAAACTGTAACCAGGCAGTAAGTTCAATTGAATGAATGAATGAATGGATGAATGAATGAATTGAATGAATGCTGTTTCTTCCCTGAAACTGTACCCTGGCAATACGTTAAATTGAATGAATGACTGCATGAATGAATGAATGACTGAATGAATGAATTAATTGAATGTAACTGAATGAATGCTGTTTCTTCTCTGAAACTGTAATCTGGTGATAAGTTAAATTGAATGAATGAATGACTGGATGAATGACTGAATGAATGACTGACTGAATGAATGAATGAAAGAATGAAAGAATGAAATAATTGAACTGAATGAATGCTGTTTCTTCTCTGAAACTGTACCTTGGCAATAAGTTAAATTGAATGAATGAATGAATGGATGGATGGATGGATGAATGAACGAATGGATGGATGAATGAATGGATGAATGAATGGATGAATGAATGGATTAATGAATGAATGAATGGATGGATGGAATGAATGAACGAATGAACAAACGAATGGATGAATGAATGAATGAATGACTGAATAAATGAATGAAAGAATGAATGAATTGAACTGAATGAATGCTATTTCTTCTCTGAAACTGTACCCTGGCAATAAGTTAAATTGAATGAATGAATGACGGAATGAATGGATGGATGGATGGATGGATGGATGGATGAATGAATGGATGGATGGATGAATGAATGAATGAATGAATGAATTAATTAATTGAACTGAACTGAATGACTGCTGTTTCTTCTCTGAAACTGTACCCTGGCAATATGTAATCAAGAAGAGAAGGAAACCCATGCCAGAGAAAAAAAAAGCCTAACACTCAAAACTCACTGAGCAACGTCATCAACTGATATTGGACCGTTTGAGATGGCGTGTCGAGTTCCAGTATGGACCAGAGCCCTGCTGTTAATGAAATGGACTGATCATTCAGCCGTGGTTCCTGCTGAACTCAGTGGCTGATAAAAGACATCCATACTGAGACCGTAGTCTTCGATACTCCATGTCCAGAGCGGGATAAATGAACAGTGCGCAAGAACCAGGAGGACTGAGTGGGGAGAGACTGGCATCCTGATGAAAATACTACTTTTCTTGGAATGCTCTCAAAAACTGCACTGCTTTTCCCTTCGAAGGTTTTGTAAAACTCCCAGCTGTTTTCTTTGCATGCAGTTTTTGCCAAATAGTTAATCATAATAATCACACAACTATTAGTTGACGTCAATACGAATAACATCTAAAGACGATTGGTGTAAATCACTACTATAATGCCTCTGGTACGGAGCGATTGGATGCAGTTTGTGTTCCTTCCTTTAATAACCCAGTGGAAAACAAGTGGAAACGAATTTATGAAAGACAAAAGTCAAAAGACCTGGTTCTGATTCATTTTTCCCAACATGTAAAAGTCAAGACAGATTTGCCGTACACGGCATGTTATAATTTCATGTGTGTCTGCTGACCGCTGCTGAGATGAGGCTTGACAAGGTAGGGCAGTTACTGCGGCAGTGATTTGTTGTGGTATTTGAATAAGAAACTGCTTTGACAAGTCGCGGAAGAGAATAAGACGGCAGGAGACAACGTGGTTTTTCCACCTTTGCCCTACAAAGTGTGGCTTGAGCTTTAATATGACAATAACTATTACATCTAAAATGTCAAGCAAATAACATGACTTTCATGAGATACGGGATAGCTTGCAAGGCTTAGTTCTCTGAAAAGTTTTACAAAAGTTTAAAGAAGTGGTTATTAAAAACCTGACAATGTGATAGGGACCCCAACACAGAACACAGGGGGCCCTTATAGAGGTATAGAGTTTGGATGTAGAAATCCCATTCAAATTTTGAAGAATAAATTATGAACCAATAATCAATGGCATATGCTTTTGTAGAAGACATCAGTCGGCATTATTTAAATTTATAGCATGGTCTGCCAATGAGGTTCACTCTCGTGTTACGCAGCACATTTGAGCTTCAGCGAGAACCAATGAGGTTCATTCTCGTGTTACACAGCACGTTTGAAGTTCCTCAAGAACCAATGAGGTTCATTCTCGTGTTACGCGGCACGTTTGAGCTTCAACAAGAACCAATGAGGTTCATTCTGATGTTACGCAGCACGTTTGAGCTTCAACAAGAACCAATGAGGTTCATTCTGATGTTACGCAGCACGTTTGAGCTTCAACAAGAACCAATGAGGTTCATTCTGGTGTTACGCAGCACGTTTGAGCTTCACAAGAACCAATGAGATTCATTCTTGTGTTACGCAGCACGTTTGAGCTTCAACAAGAACCAATGAGGTTCATTCTGGTGTTACGCAGCACGTTTGAGCTTCACAGGAACCAATGAGGTTCATTCTGGTGTTACACAGCACGTTTGAGCTTCAACAAGAACCAATGAGGTTCATTCTGATGTTACGCAGCACGTTTGAGCTTCACAAGAACCAATGAGGTTCATTCTGGTGTTTACGCAGCACGTTTGAGCTTCACAGGAACCAATGAGGTTCATTCTCGTGTTTCGCAGCACGTTTGAAGTTCCTCAAGAACCAATGAGGTTCATTCTGGTGTTACGCAGCACGTTTGAGCTTCAACAAGAACCAATGAGGTTCATTCTGGTGTTACGCAGCACGTTTGAAGTTCCTCAAGAACCAATGAGGTTCATTCTTGTGTTACGCAGCACGTTTGAAGTTCCTCAAGAACCAATGAGGTTCATTCTGGTGTTACGCTGCACATTTGAGCTTCACAGGAACCAATGAGGTTCATTCTGGTGTTACGCAGCACGTTTGAGCTTCAACAAGAACCAATGAGGTTCATTCTGGTGTTACGCAGCACGTTTGAGCTTCAGCAAGAACCAATGAGGTTCATTCTTGTGTTACGCAGCACGTTTGAAGTTCCTCAAGAACCAATGAGGTTCATTCTGGTGTTACGCAGCACGTTTGAGCTTCAACAAGAACCAATGAGGATCATTCTGGTGTTACGCAGCACATTTGAAGTTCCTCAAGAAACAATGAGGTTCATTGTCGTGTTACGCAGCACGTTTGAGCTTCACAGGAACCAATGAGGTTCATTCTGGTGTTACGCAGCACGTTTGAGCTTCACAGGAACCAATGAGGTTCATTCTGGTGTTACACAGAACGTTTGAGCTTCAACAAGAACCAATGAGGTTCATTCTGATGTTACGCAGCACGTTTGAGCTTCACAAGAACCAATGAGGTTCATTCTGGTGTTACGCAGCACGTTTGAGCTTCACAGGAACCAATGAGGTTCATTCTCGTGTTTCGCAGCACGTTTGAAGTTCCTCAAGAACCAATGAGGTTCATTCTGGTGTTACGCAGCACGTTTGAGCTTCAACAAGAACCAATGAGGTTCATTCTGGTGTTATGCAGCACGTTTGAAGTTCCTCAAGAACCAATGAGGTTCATTCTTGTGTTACGCAGCACGTTTGAAGTTCCTCAAGAACCAATGAGGTTCATTATGGTGTTACGCAGCACGTTTGAGCTTCACAGGAACCAATGAGGTTCATTCTGGTGTTACGCAGCACGTTTGAGCTTCACAAGAACCAATGAGGTTCATTCTGGTGTTACGCAGCACGTTTGAGCTTCACAAGAACCAATGAGGTTCATTCTGGTGTTACGCAGCACGTTTGAAGTTCCTCAAGAACCAATGAGGTTCATTCTGGTGTTACGCAGCACGTTTGAGCTTCACAGGAACCAATGAGGTTCATTCTGGTGTTACGCAGCACGTTTGAGCTTCAACAAGAACCAATGAGGTTCATTCTGGTGTTACGCAGCACATTTGAAGTTCCTCAAGAACCAATGAGGTTCATTGTCGTGTTACGCAGCACGTTTGAGCTTCACAAGAACCAATGAGGTTCATTCTGGTGTTACGCAGCACGTTTGAGCTTCACAGGAACCAATGAGGTTCATTCTGGTGTTACGCAGCACGTTTGAGCTTCACATGAACCAGTGAGGTTCATTCTGGTGTTACGCAGCACATTTGAAGTTCCTCAAGAACCAATGAGGTTCATTGTCGTGTTACGCAGCACGTTTGAGCTTCACAAGAACCAATGAGGTTCATTCTGGTGTTACGCAGCACGTTTGAGCTTCACAGGAACCAGTGAGGTTCATTCTGGTGTTACGCAGCACGTTTGAAGTTCCTCAAGAACCAATGAGGTTCATTCTGGTGTTACGCAGCACGTTTGAAGTTCCTCAAGAACCAATGAGGTTCATTCTCGTGTTACGCAGCACGTTTGAGCTTCAACAAGAACCAATGAAGTTCATTCTCGTGTTTCGCAGCACGTTTCAGCACATTAAGCTATAGACCTGAACAAGTCTTTCTATATTTCTCTCATGCATGACTCTTTTTTTATTCTCTCCTCTAGTTTGTTACACAATCTAGTTGTCTAATAAACCTGGCATTGTATATTCTGAATATTGTTGACTATTTGACTAATAAAAGCATTTGCCAAATGCATAAAATACATACACTTCACAAAATTATACACAAACCCAATACAGTGCAATATTACAGCATAACAAATAAACGTTCTCTAAATCTGACAGTATATAAAGAAGCTTTCTGCCAACCAAACGGGTGCAAGTGTGTAAGCAAGTACTTCTGTGCCAGCTTCACAGCAGAAGAAACCTATTACAAATAACTCAAAAGACAACAACACCATCACTGACAGAAACCATGAGGCCTTACGGCATAATATGGACTCCAATTACGTCTTCTAACAGAATGAAGAGGTCCTTGTGCTCGTCTTTGAACCGTTCCGTCTTAAATCGCAGCCGCAGCTGGTACTGCCGCACTGAGGCACCCGTCGCCAATTAAGACAAAAAACAAACGACAGAATCCGCTTTTTACGAGCTGTGATTTGCGTCCTGACCTTTTTCCAGCTTTGCCGTCAATAATCACAACAACAACTTTAAATGGACAAAATCTTTCATGCGCTGTTTTACAGCTTTTTTACAGTGATGGAGAGGAAAATCCCATATTGCGGGTTTGATGAGCTGATGTTTGATGGGAAAATATGCCATGCATGGTGATCGAGTTCGCTTGCGTCTGATGTGGCTCAAGCGTATTTGCTCCTCTAATGTGTGTGTATGTGTGTGTGTTTTAAACTGCGGTAACACAGATGTATTTGTGACTGCACACGCATGGATTTGTGAAGGAGAACTAGATAGGAAAGTATTCCAAAATGTTACGACCAAGAATCTGGCCTTGTGCGCAGAAGAAATTCAGTGTAGAAACAATTTCCACTCCGAAAATTGCTTATTATGGCATTGACGGATGTTCTGAGGAGTAAGAAAGGAAGCATTCCTCCAATGACATGATAACCTGTCATCAGGGTTGGGGAGTAACGAAATACTAGTAACTTAGTTGCGTATTTAAAATACAAAATTTGAGTGACTGTGTTTCATTTTAAATGGGTGGTAATCAGATTACAGTTCCATCTGAAAAGTGTTTTAGATTACCAAAGTGATTACTTTGAGTTTTAATGTCATTTAAACAGCGATTGGTGATTCTCTGACTCTGACCGTCTGAAAAAGACGAGTTCAGTTTCATGTTTTCCACTGTTTTCATGTTTTGTGAGTCATTTTATAATTCACTCGTCACTGCGACTTTTTCTCACAATTTGTTTTTTCCCTCACAATTGTGAGTTTGTGTTTCACAATTCTGACTTCTTTTTCTCAGAATTGTGAGATTTAAACTCACAATTGCAAGTTATAAAGTCAGAATTGGGAGATATAAACTTGTAATACTGACTTTTTCTTGCAATTGTGAATTTAGTATGTGAGTTTATATCTCATAATTCTGACTTTTCTCAATATTGTGAGTTTATATCTCATAATTCTGACTTTTCTCCATATTTTCAGTTTATATCTCATAATTCTGACTTTATAACTCACAATTGCAACTTTAAATCACACAATTCTGAGGGAAAAAGTCAGAATTGTGAGATAAAACCTTACAATGACCTTTTTTGTGTTTGTTACTTATTAGTATTCCAAAGTATTCTAAAGTATTTAGATGAAGTGACTAAACTTGAGTAATGTAACGAAATACGTTACAAATGACTTTTTAAACCATGTATTTTGTAATCTGTAGTGAAATACATTTTAAAAGTAACCCACCCAGTCATACATGCATGCATACAAGTACAGAAAGGAACACAACAGAAAGTGATTGGGAGGAACAGAGGAAGTTCCTGCTTTGAACTCTGAAACTGATCGTGATCAAAAGTGTGGTTGTTCACAAATGTGGCAAAGATGGCATGCATTTCATGAGCTGATGTCATTAAAGAGTTCGGAGCCCAACCTAACTGGGATTTCCTATGGCCAATCCCCCCTGGAGCTCATGCGACAGACCAGTACGCTCTTCTGCTCGAGCATTACATAACGCAACCCATAACAGCAAAGTCAAAACTAATGAGCTAATGCAAGTGGCGTTTAGAGGTTTAATGTCCCGTTGCAAAGGATGTCGGTGCCTGGAACACGTGTCAGACCTGTTAACATGATTTATAAAAGAGTAAATACCCTGATAATAGTGATAAACACTTCATATCACAGCAAACAATGCCTTTTCGCCATCTGTGGGAGAATACAAGTCATCATCAAATAGAAATCATGCTATTTTTATGTGCAAATCTAGGTCTTAGAAGACCAAGAACAAGAACACATTATTTGTTTAACAAAAATTAGGCCAAAATGGAAAAGCCCTTATACTTCCTCAATTAATTGATCAACTCTATCAAAGCACAAGTTTTGGCGATTTGCTGGTCTGGAGCATTCAGGTGTGTGTTAACACAATTTCCAAGGACGAAAGACATCAGCAATGATCTTAGAGAAGCAAAAATTGCTGCCATCCATCTGAGAAAGGTTACAGAGCCATTCCCAAACATTATTCTACAGTAAGGAAGATTATTCACAAGTGGAAAGCACGAGTGGACATCCCAGCAAATTCACCCCAACGTCTGTCCTTGCTCAGAGAAATTACCAAAGAACTACATCTCAGACTCTCCAGGCCTCGGTTAACATGTTAAGTTAATGGCAGTGCATTTAGAAAAAGATGGCATGTTTGGAAGAGTTGCCAGGAGAAAACCTTTTCCGTCTGAACAAACCACAAGACTTCTGGAACAAGGTCGTTTGGACAGACAAGACCAAAGTGGAGATGTTTGACCATAATGCACATCAAACTTAACACATCAGCGCGTGATGATTTGGGCTTGTTTTGCAGCCGCCTGGGCTGGTCATTGAACTCTTCTGTATACCAAATTATTCTGGAGTCAAAAGTGAAGCCATCTATTCAAGCTTGCTGGGTCAGACAACAGGACAATGATCACAAGCACAGCAGCAAATCTGCAACAGAATGGCTGAAAAAGAAAAAAAATCAAGGTACCCAGTCAAGTCCAGACCTCAACGCGACTGAAATGCTGTGGCGGGACCTTAGAGAGCTGTGCATTAACCAATGCCTGGAAACCTCAATGAACTGAGGTAAATTAGTAAAGAAGAACGGGCCAAAATTCCTCCGATAAAGTCACACAGAAAACAACTCCTTCAAGTTTTTGTGGCGCTTCAAGCAACTGAATCATGGGGTGTCACCCACGCTTTTTTTTGTTAAATAGATGCGTGTAATATGTCATTTGTTGTATGTATCGATTTTAAGACCTGCTAACAACCAGAAAACCAGAAAATTATATGATATGTATTATTCTGAACTCAAATTTATTTAGAGGGTTTTTTTTTGGGAGGGGTAAATAATAGCAAACATTTTAATGTTGACATAAAACAGTAGTAATATTTCTTAGATAAACCGTTTTTGTGCTTAATAACACAGTTTTCGGTCTCACTTCAGAAGTTCCCTTTCACTACATGAAAATCCTGTCTAACATATTTAGTGCTTGACAGAAGAAAAACCACATAATACAAGTTAGCATCGGCACGAGGGTGAGTAAATCATGACAGAACGTTCATTTTTTGGTTGAACTGTCCTTTTAGGAATCAACAGAATGAGGTGTAGCCTGAATAAAGACGGAGAGAAGAGACATGAGAAGATAAGAAAGAATCAAGCACATAAATTCACACAAATGAATACCTTTCATATTTATATTATTCCTGGCGTATGGATATCTCTGATATCGCAGCCCCACATGGCTAGAGCTGTCCAGCCCTCCCTCTCTCTCTCTCTCTCTCTCTCTCTCTCTCTCTCTCTCTCTCTCTCTCTCTCTCTCTCTCTCTCTCTCTCTCTCTCTCTCTCTCTCTCTCTCCTCTCTCTCTCTCTCTCTCTCTCTCTCTCTCTCCCCCCCTCACTCTCCCCCTCTCTCTCTCTCTCTCCCCCCCTCACTCTCTCCCTCTCTCTCCCTCTCTCTCTCTGTCTCTCTCCCTCTCCCCCCCTCTCTCTCTCTCCCTCTCTCTCTCCCTCTCTCTCTCTCCATCATTACTCCAGTGCTTCTACACAAAAGCCTCTCATTAATGCATCTCGCTGTTCCAAGTGGTCAAGCGCCAGCACTAAGACTGGGAGGAAGTGCATTCCATCACCAATGGTTTCTGGCAAAGCCGTAAGCTACTTACCACGGGTCCTTCTCATGCCCTGTGCACGGTAACTCTACCCCCACTAACCTAGAGAGGACAGCTCAACTTAAAGGGATACTTCAGGCAAAAACCAACATTCTGACATCATGCACTCAACCCCACTTGTATTTTTTATATCTGAAGCCATCTGTGCTGGTGTAAAGATGAAAAAAAAATTATGCCATTTTTTTTTTTAGATACATCCTACAATGCAATGCATTCAAAAATACATTAAAATGCGATTCATATATTTCTGAACTAAACTTTTTTTCGTATGGGGGAAGGCACATCTGCCTTTGACACGGCCACAACACTGCTCTGATTAAGGGGTTAAGCTCAAGCACATGCAGGGAGTACCTACAGATGGATCTCATTCTCTCTGACACACACACACACACAGTAATTTAAGGTCAGTGGAGACCATATTAATACTGTTGGCCAGTAACAGGATGGACATATTGAGATACTTATGGAAAGGTTTGCAAGCGCTTAGACTGCTCCAACAGGCATGAAGACTTCTGTTCATCTCTCTTATCATCGTGTTTTTAAAGAGAAACGCTCTTTTATTGCGACGTATAATCCAATTGAACGACTTCGCAAACAAGAACAAATGTAGGGCGGGGCTTGGTTTTGTACGAGGGAAATTGATTGGATGGTTGTGGTTTGCTATTGGTGGATCTCATGTGAGTGACAGGTTGCCCCGCCCTCGTCGATGAGACGCTGCGAGAGGGAGGGGACGATATTTTGATTAATGATTACGAAGCAAATGCATTTAAAAAAGTAATGATGTGCATGGATGAATCATTAATAATAAATACTTTAATATTTCACATGATTGACTTTAAGTGAACAATAGATGTTAAAAGATATATTGAGAGATACCAATAAGTAAAAATAGATCTCTAACGTATTGCCATTTTTTTTTTTTAAATCACATCAGCTGTTAACCAATTGACTCTTCGCAAACAGTTTGATTGACAGGCGATCTGACCAATCATAACCGTTATTTTGTCCGTCAAAGCGGTCAGGGGAGTCAGTAGATGAACGTTGGTGAACTTGAATCACGTCTTGAAACAACATTCCTTCTGATGTTCATTCATGTTTATTTGATGCTACAGCGATCTGTCACGACACATTACGCTATTCATTGTTGAAACTTCTTTAAAAAAGGACAACATTTGAAATATGAAACTGTTTCATACGTGTCCTCTTTGCTCCTCGATGTATTTTTCACCGCGTGAGAACATGATGTGTGGCGTGAGGGCGCACGGCAACAGTAACTAAAGGGGGCGGGTCTTTACGAAGGGTCAGTTATATGCATGTATTCATCATTGAAGATTTCTTTGAAAAAAAATTATAAATTATCGTCTTGTCTCATTCTCGTGAACCCATAAAATGAATCGTTCATTTTCTACAGGAATTTTAAGATTCGGATGATTGTCAAGCGCTCAACTGAAGGGATAGCAACAGACTGTCGGATAAAATTCCACAGCTCAGTATCCGTTCTAATAAAAAAATCCCGAAACAAAAAGCCTGGACGACATCCTGGAGCTCCACATGCTCAGATGCTACCAACTACTGTACCAGTAAATCATCTTGATTTTTACTTACTGATTCCCGCATTCATTACATTTAGTCATTTAGCAGATGAGGAAAACAAACAAGCGATTCTTCATGAATCGGCAAATAACACAGGAAGTGCTCACAATACAAGTTTCATACATTGCTCAGTACCATAAGCTAGAGTAGGAAGGGAAAAGGGAAGGATTTTTTTTTTTTTTTTTTTATGAGGGGATCAAGTGTTCACGGAAGAGACGACCAATATGAAACCATGAGATTGACAGATAGAAGAGTGAAGTCAACTCTACAGGAATCTTTTACCGAACACGTTCAGATTCCTCTGCTGAAGCCACTGGAAGCCAAACTCTGCACGTGTGTATTTTCTCCCGGTCTGAAATAACTACTCACCGCGTTACTGTGTGTCGTGAGGGTTTGTGTGGGCTCTGTGCGCTGCCGAAGGCTGTTTTGTGGCCACCGTGACCACCTTTGTGAACATCGGGCCTGTTTGTGGTGGTTTACACTCAAGCTTCCTGCCAAAATCTGCTCTTTTTCTTTCTCAGCCCACTTGCCAGATAAATTTATATCCGTGCTGACTGAGCGATGCTCATGACTGGAGCTGCTCAAAATCAAGCCCGCTCTCTCGCTCGAGCTTGTTTATCTTTTCGTGATCCTCTCATGTCACTGTTCCACCTGAAACAATCAAGAGCTTTACTTAGTGGTTGCTGAACGTTCGGAAGAAGATTGTGTAATAGCGTTTCCTCAGCTTTTCCACTGTCCTTTGGTACACACGTCGGTATCTTGGTGTGTGGCTCGGTGAGTCCGCAATGTGGATGTGGAACGGTGCCTATAAACACAGCCAAACATTCACAAAATGTGTGCACATGTTTTACAACACAGAATCAGAAACATAAGCGTCTTCAGAACCTCAGTCTTAAGATGCTCCTGCAAGGGCCGGTTGCATAACATGCTTAGACTAGTCCTAAAAGTTAATCATCTAATAGTTTTTCTTCAAGACGGGTCCTAACTTTTTAAAGTCAGTTACAGGAAAAGGTAGAGACGGCCTAGTTTGGATCAGAAAAGCAACACTGTAAACCTGAATAAGTTGGCAAAACTCAAAAAACTTGAGGAAATGAGTTTACGTAAGCAGAACTGCAATTCAGCAATATAAATCATTTGACATTGCTCTCAAAGAAAGCCGCATGCACCACTTGTCACCATGATCGTAACTCTCCAAAAACCCAACAGAAACTCTTCTAAATTAGCATAATAAAATATTAATCACCGCTAAATGTCCCACTTAACAATCTTGCACACAAAAAAAAAACATTATGTAACAATTTCAACATTTGACATTCCCTTTCAAGTGAGCATGCTGGGAAATTCAGTTTCAGTTAAACTTAAGTTCGTCTAAATTAAAAAAAGAATAACAATGAGAAAACAATGAAAGTTCAGTTTACTTAAAAAAAATCAGTTCTGTGAACTTGAACGGAAAAGAAAGTGCTAAATAAACTAAATTGTTTAAGTTTGTCCTTCTAAATACCAATTCATTATTTTGAGCGTTAGGTTTACAGTGATGACTAATTTTCGGACACAATGCGTGAAAAATTTAATACTTTACGGTAAAAGAGTGTTTGAAAAACAGTACGCAATGACCTGTACTTCCGCCACGATTCTGAAGTGCACGTACAATCCCATGAGGCCACAGCAGAGGATTTGTGAATGGGAGTGAAGCGACTCAACTGATGCTTGTAGGTCACATGACGGTAACAACATGTCGGATGCAGTATGTCCGCATTTCATTCAGACTACCCATATTCGAATTATATAGAATGAACTTTTTTTAACGTTCGTGAAGTAAGTTCAAACTCAGATGTAGTACATGATTTTGATGAATTAACTAGCAAAAAAATTAACCAATAGATATCACTGTAGTCGATTGATTGCATAAAAAAGTGCACACATTTGTTTTGCAGTAGAAGGTCTATGAAATGAGGCATTGTTTAATTAAATAAGCACTAATTAGCATACATTTGCTGGACAGAAATCTGAACATTGGACCAGATTAAAAATTCTTCATTTCATTGACATTTTAGAGTTGAATGTTTTTTATTACTACCATATTTCTATATTTTAAGTGTATTTTAGATGTTTTCTCTCTCAACTAGTCTGAAAAAACACATTAGGAAAAGCCAAATTGGTGGAAGAGCATGAAAACTGTGCTTTTGACCGTACGCGTCTTGCTTTAAAGGAAACATGAATTGGTCAGTGTGTGTTTGAGATCTCATTATGTGTTAAGTCAAATTCCAAGCATTTCCCAACGCTTTTGAGCTTCCAAGAGCTACAAAAACACACTTTCTTAAAGACCCCATGAAATGTCATGATGAGCATGGGTTTCTTTCCTGTGTTGACATATTTGCTAGTGTGAAACGAAGTTGAAGTGGGACTTAAGGAGGGGCTTCCCAGTAGCAATTCACCCAATTGCTTCACAAAACTGTTTCAAAGCGCTCAAAAGGACACAGACTTGAGGCATGTACTGGTCAGAACGGTGCAAATACATCGTAACCTTTTGCAAATGTTTACATTAAATGTAAAATGTAAATAAACAAATAAATAAATACCATTACTTATGAAGGCTCTCTACCATTTGTGGTCTTTAATTAACTTGTAGAGCTTGTTTTGTGTATTATTTAGTCCATTAGCAATTATTCTCCATTACAGTACATGTGTAACCCCTCTACCCGGGTCCTGCTCGACCCGCTCCAAGCGGGCCTCGAACCCCGGTCTTCCGGCTGCAACCTCTAGCGTCTGTTGCAAGAGCATCTCTTGAGGTCAGAGGAGTGAGGTTTACTCGCACAGCAACTACTAGCTGGCCTCCGTTACACTCACCCCTCGAAACCTCACTCCCATCCGGGTCACGGCACCAATATAACCTCTCTACCCGGGTCCTACTCAACCCTCTCCGAGCGGGTCTCTAACCCTAGTCTTCTGGCTGCAACCTCTAGTGTCTGTTGCTAGAGCATCTCTTGAGGTCAGAGGAGTGAGGTTTACTCGCACAACAACTACTAGCTGGCCTCCGTTACACTCACCCCCCTAAACCTCACTCCCGTTCGGGTCACGGCACCAATATAACCCCTCTACCCGGGTCCTACTCGACCCTCTCCGAACTGGTCTCGAATCCTAGTCTTCTGGCTGCAACCTCTAGTGTCTGTTGCTAGAGCATCTCTTGAGGTCAGAGGAGTGAGGTTTACTCGCACAGCAACTACTAGCTGGCCTCCGTTACACTCACCCCCCTACACCTCACTCCCGCCCGGGTCACGGCACCAGTGTAACCCCTCTACCTGGGTCCTACTCGACCTGCTCCGAGCGGGCCTCGAACCCCGGTCTTCCGGCTGCAACCTCTATTGTCTGTCGCTAAAGCATCTGTTGAGGTCAGAGGAGTGAGGTTTACTTGCACAGCAACTACTAGCTGGCCTCCATTACACTCACCCTCCTAAACCTCACTCCCGTCCGGGTCACGGCACCAATGTAACCCCTCTACCCGGGTCCTACTCGACCTGCTCCGAGCGGGTCTCGAAACCTGGTTTTCCGGCTGCAACCTCTATTGTCTGTTGCTAGAGCATCTCTTGAGGTCAGAGGAGTGAGGTTTACTCACACAGCAACTACTAGCTGGCCTCCGTTACACTCACCCCCCTAAACCTCACTCCCGTCCGGGTCACGGCACCAATGTAACCCCTCTACCCGGGTCCTACTCGACCTGCTCCGAGCGGGTCTCGAACCCTGGTTTTCCGGCTGCAACCTCTATTGTCTGTTGCTAGAGCATCTCTTGAGGTCAGAGGAGTGAGGTTTACTCACACAGCAACTACTAGCTGGCCTCCGTTACACTCACCCCCTAAACCTCACTCCCGTCCGGGTCACGGCACCAATGTAACCCCTCTACCCGGGTCCTACTCGACCTGCTCCGAGCGGGTCTCGAACCCTGGTTTTCCGGCTGCAACCTCTATTGTCTGTTGCTAGAGCATCTCTTGAGGTCAGAGGAGTGAGGTTTACTCACACAGCAACTACTAGCTGGCCTCCGTTACACTCACCCCCTACACCTCACTCCCGTCCGGGTCACGGCACCAATGTAACCCCTCTACCCGGGTCCTACTCGGCTTGTAGCAACTACTAGCTGGCCTCTGTTACACATGCACATAAGTAGTAATTTCATTAAATTTAAATAAAATGAACCTATATATTTCCAAACTGACCCAAGATCACTTAAAACCATTCCGAAGTTCGAATAGCAATTGCCTGAAGGCCAGGACTTTCATGTCATTTTTATGTAACATACATTTTCCCATTCATTGTGCTTTTACAGTTGACTATACAATAATAATAAAACAAAATATATTTGTACAGAATGAGAAATATGTAACATTTCACTGTAAAATAAGTAATTGATAATGTAATGATATGATAACTGACCCAAACCATATCGCCATTTCTGCACAGCCCGGCTCGGCCCTACGCCATCTTTGATCTCTAATTTGACCGCATTAAATCACTCTAATTTGATTTAATGGAATCCGTTTTTATCTTTTATTTTGGCTTGGCACTACGGGAGTGTACAGGAGTGAACGGGAGTGTGTGTGTGCGCCGTGGAGCTATGTGAAGGCCGTGGGATTCTCTGTAATTCTCCCACTCCGACCACATTATACACGAAGACCCTGAAGTTTACCTGTTGCTAGGCGATGGTAATATTCATAATTCTTGTCCTTGCTTAAGCTGCTATGATTCATGTTGAGTTCACAGTAAATGGCTGCGTAATTGCACGTTGTCGTTCCAGACTTCAGAGGTGCTGAGTTCTGCTGGGTCGATGTGCTATCGCTATAAGCATGGCCACTTTGGTCAGAAATATGAGCCAAGTCCTCATTCCAGGAATGCACTCCGAACTCAAATAAATACACTGTAGCATATCATTCATACTAAATCAGGGTCGATGGCCTGGACCGCACCACATGACACCCTAACCAGTGTTTTGATGAGCGAGCTCGACGAGAAGTGCTTACAAATTTCCTTGATAATAAGAGCTTGATATAATATAAATATCAGAGTTAAACACGTCAGGCCTTTGTTTCTGCGCATGGAGAATATTTTTATAGAAACCACTGTGGTTTTGTTCCACAAAAGGCAAGAGAGCCATAATAATGGTGAGGTCGATTTAGGAACGGAGAAATAAACTCCAGACTACTCAAAACATACATCTGCATTAGAACCCACAGGGAGGAAAAAACACAGGATAGAGAATCTATTAAAGGTACGACAAACCAAAGGCATTAATTCCTAAAGTCCTGTTCCTTTCAGTCTTATCTTTACAAATTTGATTTCCCAGTTCGTGTGCACTTTGACAAAACCAGACATACACGCTTTCTTAAAATATGCGGGATATTATTTTTACTCATTTTTGCAATATGCGGGAACTTGCAAAAACTGCGGTTTGATGCAAAAGAGGGAAAAAAAGGTGATTCCCCCCCCAACAGCCTGTTCTCTCTAGACTCTGCCTTCACATCAAGAGTCATTTCTGACACTTCAAGCTACTAAATCACAGAATATTGAAGTTCTCATTCTGTTTTATTTCAGACCTTCATGAACACACGCCTCAAACTTACAAAACATTGAGTCAAACAAGTTCTGTCGCTTTACCAAAGGAATATTCAACAACTTCTGTAAAGATGAATAAATAAAATATAAAATAAAATATCTGTTTTACAGAGGTAGCGATACAAAACACACATCTTCTGTTAAATTAAGTGCATCTCTTACTGCAGCGTGAATTATTTTACACACTACTAATATACAGCGTCGTCTGCGGTCCGACACGCAGTTGCACGGCGTGCAAAATAATTTGCCCCCACTGTCATGTGACCCAGCGGGAAACTGCTTCGGTCTTCTGCGCTCATTTTTGTCGGCAAATGAGAATGATCTGCGTGCTTCGTCACGGTTTCACCGCGGGGTTTGCAGATGATGTTCACGTCACTTCATGAGCTTCCCATGGCAATAGGGGGGAAATAACGGCGCTTTACTTGTGTGAAGTAAACGCAACATTTTTCAACTTTCTGCTAAGATATATGTGACTTTTTTGCAACGAAAATGCAGGGATTTTGAAAAAAATGCGACCCCCTGCATAAATATGCGGACTTTGGCTGATTATGCATGAAATCAAGCGATCGCATGATCGCGTTTTTCTGGAGGGACTGATAGGGGTAGGGCCGCACGACTGATCGAAAATAAACCGCACGCGATTTAGCAATTAGCTGAGCAGCTTGTCAGTGAAGTTTGGCTAAATCTGAAATCCAGAGCAGAAACTATAATTATGCCCTGCAGAAGAAAGATACGCCTTTGAGCATCACACTTGCTGAATAAACAGAAGATTGGAACGCTTTGATTGATTAAATCGTATAATGCACAGCTAGCCGTGCCTTATTCCGCTTATACCATAGTAATATGCCGACATTGACAAGTTAAAGCTGTTATTGATGTTTGCAGCACGATATTTGACTGGAAGGGTAATAATTACAGTTATTTTCGTCAGGTATGGATCGTTAGATCTAGCGTTCTGTCTTGCGTTGTTGTTGGTTAGTGGTGTTTTTGCGCACTCTCCCTGTGATTCTCATTAAGTTATTAAAAGTTACATGTTAAAACAACTTCCTTCCATCATGCGCTTCTTCCTGGACACCGCACTGCACCATAACAATAATATAATATAATATAATATAATATAATATAATATAATATAATATAATATAATATATATAATATAATATAATATAATATAATATAATATAATATAATATAATATAAAATCATAATATAACATGCTAATATAACATAATATAATATAATATAATATAATATAATAATATAACATGCTAATATAATATAATAAAATATGATATGATATAATATAACATAACATAATATAACATAATATAATATAATATAATAATATAACATGCTAATATAATAAAATAAAATATAATATAATATAATATAATATAATATAATAACATAGCATAATATAATATAATAATATAACATGCTAATATAATATAATATAATATAATATCATAATATAACATTCTAATATAATATAATATAACATAATATAATAATATAACATGCTAATATAATATAGCATAATATAATATAATATCATAATATAACATGCTAATATAATATAATAAAATATGATATGATATAATATAACATAACATAATATAACATAATATAACATAATATAATATAATATAATAATATAACATGCTAATATAATAAAATATAATATAATATAATATAATATAATATAATATAATATAATATAATATAATATAATATAATATAATATAATATAATATAATATAACATAGCATAATATAATATAATAATATAACATGCTAATATAATATAATATAATATAATATCATAATATAACATTCTAATATAATATAATATAATATAACATAATATAATATAATAATATAACATGCTAATATAATATAATATAGCATAATATAATATAATATCATAATATAACATTCTAATATAATATAATTTAATATAACATAATAATATAATATAATATTGTAATATAATATAATAATATAATATAACATAATAATATAATATAATAATGTAATATAATTATATAATATAATAATGTAATATAATATGACATAATAATATGATATAAAAGTTGCAATGAAGCTGATGTAGTTTAATGATATATTATTATAAATAATTTAATTTTAGAAACATCTTTATGTCACATTGAACATTTTCCCCTCACACAGTATAAAAGGGTCTGGACACGTGAAAACATTGAGCTACTTTTATAGATATTTGACGAACATATTTGATGGTGTTTGGCAACAGTGCTATGCATTTTGCTTATTTTACACGTACAGTAAATAACTGCCGTAACCTACTGTCTACACTTTCTCATGCAGTCGTCTATTTAAAGTTAAAGTTAATGCATGACCCGTTTAAACAGACATGATGATTGCAATCAAACCAGACTCAAAAATAAACCCAGTGAAGAGCGTATCTCTGAGAATATCCAGGCCAGGATAGAGTGGTTTGGCTTGGAGATAGCGGGGTCTGTTTGCTTGTTTGTACATTTCTAGTGCGCATTGGAGAGAACTTTTCCCATGATGTCAAAGAATCAACCTGTGCTCCCGCTGACCACTTCTGGCTGTTAATTCACACACTGGACTTTGGGGCCGGTTTTGTCAGAAAGCATGACTTCATAGCCGTGGCCCTTGGGCAGTTGGGTCTAGCAGAGCTTTAAGCCTGGATAAACAGCCCAGTGGGAATACCTCTCCTTCCTCTGTTTTTTCAGCTCATGCGTTTGTTGCTACTCATTCCCTCTCCATCGAGCAGTGGTGGGCATGCCGTCAAACCAGTTTTGGCCAGTCATGCCTCTGGAGTTGACTGAGACGGCACCATGGAAACCAGAAAACGGTGTGCCAAAGACGGGAAAGAGACATTTTGGGTAATTAAAAAAAAGACCTGGTAACACTTTAGAATAAGCTCTCGTTTGTTTACATTATTTAATGCACAGCTGAACTGTGAGCAAAATCTATTTTACAGCATTTGTCAATGTTTATTGTTAGTTGTAGTATATAATCATTTGTTTTTATTTCCTTCTAATTTTCTTTTTTTATTCATCTTATTGTTTTTCATGATTATTGTCATTATTAATTCGATTTTATTTATTATTTCCAGTTATTTATTTTAGTGCTCCAACTTTCACTTGTAAATATATTTTATTTTATTTCAGCTTCATTTCAATTAGCAGATTTTTTATTTTTTTTTTAATTACTTTTAGTTTTAGGTAATGATAACAACCCTGTTGATTAAAAATAAATAAATAAATAAATTGCTATAGTAATATTGTTTATTATTAGTTCATGTTAACTGATGTAAAAAAAAAAAAAAAAAAAAAAAAACCTTATTGTGAAGCGTGACCAAATAATTAATTACAGCGACTTGAACTTGTTTGCATTGGGATAAATGAAAACAAAATATCCGATATGGGGTCTCACTCCATATTGTATTTACAGGAAGTTCCAAACGCTTGTCCGACTGAAAGCATAGGCTTTGTGGACTCTCACCGAGATCAAAGGAGGATCAACAAACAGTTGTGTAAGGAGAGTCTGAGGGGGGGAAAGTGGAAAGTCTTTCAGATATCTCTCCAGATTAATTCCTGTGGAGGTGAGGAGCACCCTACTGTCCGGCTTTAGGAAGCAGCAGAAACGCTTCAGGAGAATCCGAGAAAACACAGCTCATACGGCGAGATATAATTCATGCCAGATTGATTATTGTTGTCATCATCACCACCACCACGACATGTTTGCTCACGCTCTGACGCAAAACTTTCGTCGATGATCACAGTTTTCCATGCAATTGCGATAAATGGGGACTGAAGGTTTTACGGCGCTAGACACACGTCAGCTTTGTGCGAGAAACAGACCAAATCTAAGTCAGGGTTATTAATTCCTCACTCTCATGTCGTTCCACACCTGTAAGACTTTTGTTAATCTTTGGAACACAAATGAAGATCTTAAAGAAATCTGAGATTTCTGTCCCTCAACAGACAGCCTACAAATCACTGGGTTTGATTGACAGGCGACCTGACCAATCATAACCCCGAAACGGACATTTTTTCCGACAGTAGTAGATGAACGTTGGTGAACTTGATAAATTGTGTGTCCTCACGTCTTGAAACAACATTCCTTCTGATGTTCATTCATGTTTATTTGATGCTATAAATGAACTAGTATGAAGAGATGATCGAGGAGCTACAGCGACACATTAAACACACACTAGACGCTATTTATTCATTAAACTTGATGATATATTAAATATGAAACTGTCGACGTGTTGTCAGCGTCCTCTTTGCTCCTCGATGTGTTTTTCACTGCGTGAGAACATGATGTGTGGCGCATGGATTGTCGGACATAGCAACTGTAACTAAAGGGGGCGGGTCAATTGAAACTTTGACGCTTCAAAGAAGTTCATAAATAGAGAATGCATATGAATTGAGTGCTTTAGTCCAAACTTTCTGAAGAGACGGATTGCTTTACTCACATATAAACATTCATGAACTTCATTCCTGTGTTCATTCTCGTTTGAGCTTCCGGAAGAGGTTTGTTCTCATCCGTCATGCGACATTCTGTTTATGGAAATAAAATGATAAATAAACACCTAAATTCAATCTGTTAATCTTATGAAGTGATCGAGTCTCTTTAGATCATTTGCACTGAACCGTTCGATTCATACGGATTAGTTTTACGATCTCTCTATGAACTTTTTAAAGCAAAGTTTCAGTTGTGTGGACTGTTAACGGAGGAACGGAAAGCCCTCATATTTCATCCCAAATATCTTAATTTGTGTTCCGGGTTTGGGACGACATGAGGGCGAATAAATGATGACAGAATTTTAATTTTTGGGTGAACGAACTCTTTAAGTCAGTGAGTTAAACTGGAAAACTGGATCAGTTGACAAGTTTTATATATATATATATATATATATATATATATATATATAAAGTTTTGGTAATACAATTTGGGTAAATGTTGAAATATTTCGAATGTTGTTCAGGGTTATGGCTGCAACTAATGATTGTTTTAATAATCAATTAATCTGTCCGTTATTTTTTTTTTAGATTCATCGGATTACACATCCAAATATGTATTCTTTAAAAAAATGACATTTTTTATCATTATTTGAATTACAGCATGTCTCACACTACGCATCAGCACAAATCCGCGTGTGAATTATTACAAATGATTCAACTTCCGTACTAAAAATGTTCTATAATTATGAAAAAAAAAAAAAGAAAAATGCAGGAACAACTGAAACTACTTAAAAACATGAAATTGTACAAACATTTCATCTTTCATTTCAGTCCATATATTTTTCCTGTGCATATAAATTAGAGGTCGAACGATTCATCGCTTTTGACGGATGATTGATGGAACAGTGGGTTATCAGGAAAAATCCGTCTTTTTTGTCCATTATGCATTTTTTAAACAATCGGTTGATTAATCGGTTATCGGCACGTACAATCCAACCTAGTTATCGGTAAAAGTAAAATGCACCATTGGTCGACCTCTAATATAATCCACACTATTTTTTCATGGCATCTTTTTGCGACGAAAGCCAAATTGTATTTTGCACTGGAGGTTTAAATGCAAAATATCCAGACAGCGTGTGTAAAGGGAGCCTTCGACAATAACGCACAAGTCTTCAATGACACTAGGTTTTGTGTGTTTTTGAAGCCGAGCATTAAACATTTTCATTTGTGCAATTGACAAAGCTTTGAAAAACATTGGCAGAAAATGAACTCTCCCTTTAATGGTTTTGTCAGCCATTATGGATGTATGGAGTGATTCTGGGATAATACAGCAATATGCTGAAACCGCACGGCAGGAACAAGCCCTGCCCTGGTTTATATTTGAGATTAAAGAGACTATAATAGGATTTACTGAAAGATCATACGGCTAAACACTGCCTGGTAGTCATGGAGAAAGTATCATAAATATAAATGTCCCTACTATATCTGTGATCCGAGCCAAATCCTCTGGCCTCTTCTCTCACCTGAAACAATCAATCCAAGTCACGTAGGCACCATGTCTTTTGACGACACACTTCATCACCACATACACACAGACAAACGGAGTAATATATACTTTTCCCTGACGCATTTTTCCAGTAAATTACCCAGCCTTGCCAGTAAAACAATATTCTCGGTTGCTACCGAGCTTTTTTGTAGTATTTTCTTTTTCTCTGAAATCCGAACGTTTTGGAAAAGAGCAGCGACTGTCAAAAGAGAGTCGAATCAGGTTCGGCTGACAGCTCCATCGTGTTTTCCGACTTGATCCTTCAAACTATTTTAATGTGCAAACTATTTTAACGTCCAGCCGTCAAACTTATCGACTTCTCAGCGCTCCTTTCAGAGCTCAGGAAACACCGTTTCATCACTTGTCCATTAGCTCTTTTGGCCCGGCTCTATGGTTTCACCGCCTTTTGTGCGCTCGCTCCGTCTTTCGAGGAGAAACTAGACGTGGGGGAGGACACTTTCCCTGTTTAACATCCTAGACGTCTAAACTTCAAGACCCTGACTTTAAGTGGCGACATAATACAAAGCTTGTTTATTGCACATTAATGTTTAATATAGAACAGAATTCTGCAAAAACAAAAAAAAAGTGTGAATCCTATTATATATATATAACCATAAAGTAATTTGTATGCCACTCAGTTTTAGTGGTCAACTGATATATTGGCAAGCAAGAGATGGTTTGGGAGATCGCATTACAGACTCGATGTCACTGAATTACTTTCAGAGTTGTTTGACAGTCAATCACTGTTTACTGAAACCATAGAAATGAATGAGAAGTGCTGTAAACTGAATCCTACCTGTCGCAAAATCGTCCGTGACTTCTCTCATAAAACAGATCAGAATAGATCCATCCAAAACTAATCTTTAAGAGCAAACACGTTGAATTTTAGCCAATAGGCTGTCGATTCATTAGATGAGCCGCAGTGAAGACTCTCCTCCATTGACATCCATTCAAAAAAGAGGGACTTTTATTTTGATAGTTCTGCACTTTTGTTTACAGTGACTGCTGTTTATTTGTTGGTTGTTTTCAAGTTTATTTGTGAAAAATAATACAGAATTATAATTTGTATTACAGAGATCAATTTCATTCATGAATATAAATTATGTCAAATAAAAATTAACTTTAAATTAAATGGTGTGCTATCACATTATTTCAGCAGGGCTGGGTGGGTTACTTTTAAAATGTGTTTCACTACAGATTACAAAATACATGCTTTAAAAAGTCATTGGTAATGTATTTTGTTACATTAATCAAGTTTAGTAACTTAATCTAAATACTTTAGAATACTTTGGAATACTAATAAGTGTGAAACAAACACAAAAAAGATCATTGAGAGATTTTGTCTCACAATTCTGACTTTTTCTCTCAGAATTGCGTGATTTAAAGTTGCAATTGTGAGTTATAAAGTCAGAATTATGGGATCTAAACTCACAATATTGAGAAAAGTCAGAATTATGAGATATAAACTCACAATATTGAGAAAAGTCAGAATTATGAGATATAAACTCACAATATTGAGAAAAGTCAGAATTATGAGATATAAACTCACAATATTGAGAAAAGTCAGAATTATGAGATATAAACTGACAATATTGAGAAAAGTCAGAATTATGAGATATAAACTCAGAATATTGAGAAAAGTCAGAATTATGAGATATAAACTCACAATATTGAGAAAAGTCAGAATTATGAGATATAAACTCACAATTTTAAGAAAAGTCAGAATTATGAGATATAAACTCACAATATTGAGAAAAGTCAGAATTATGAGATATAAACTCACAATATTGAGAAAAGTCAGAATTATGAGATATAAACTCACAATATTGAGAAAAGTCAGAATTATGAGATATAAACTCACAATAATGAGAAAAGTCAGAATTATGAGATATAAACTCACAATATTGAGAAAAGTCAGAATTATGGGATATAAACTCACAATATTGAGAAAAGTCAGAATTATGAGATATAAACTCACAATATTGAGAAAAGTCAGAATTATGAGATATAAACTCACAATAATGAGAAAAGTCAGAATTATGAGATATGAACTGACAATATTGAGAAAAGTCAGAATTATGAGATATAAACTGACAATATTGAGAAAAGTCAGAATTATGAGATATAAACTCACAATATTGAGAAAAGTCAGAATTATGAGATATAAACTCACATACTAAATTCACAATTGCAAGAAAAAAAGTCAGTTGTAAGTTTATATCTCCCAATTCTGACTTTATAACTTGCAATTGTGAGTTTAAGTTTCGCAATTCGGAGAAAAGGAAGTCAGAATTGTGAAATGCAAACTCACAATTGTGAGGGGAAAAAAAACAAATTGTGAGAAAAAGTCGCAGTGACGAGTGAATTATAAAATGACTCCCAAAACATGAAAACAGTGGAAAACATGAAACTGAACTCCTCTTTTTCAGACGGTCAGAGTCAGAGAATCACCAATCGCTGTTTAAATGACATTAAAACTCAAAGTAATCACTTTGGTAATCTAAAACACTTTTCAGATGGAACTGTAATCTGATTACCACCCATTTAAAATGAAACACAGTCACTCAAATTTTGTATTTTAAATACGCAACTAAGTTACTTGTATTTCGTTACTCCACAACCCTGGATATCAACATCGGCTGTCAAAAAACACACACCGGTCAAGCACTACTAATTATGACCTCCTCTGTTAACAAATGACCAGAATTAATTGCAGCTGCGCAGTTTAAATATCTATTTTGACTCATTATTTAACCAGAATAACACATTAAATGAAATGAAAATCACAATGGAAATGCGTAAATTTAGCAAAAACTCGCACATATTGCAAAAACGTGTTTTCGCTCGCATGATGTGGTTTTCAGGCAATTCGGGAAAAGGAATATTTTGGGGGGAAAAATGCAATGGAAACTTGTCATTAATGCTTAGATAACATACTTTCGACTGAAAGCAGACGCCATCATTTCACAATTGTTTTTTAATCGCAATATCGCAACAATTTTCCGCAAATCTGTAATAGAGATTCGGCTAATGTATCATGATCCACTATAAAACAGTTGGAATAATACTGTGCATTCAGTAACTTGTAAGATAGTACGCCGAATACACCCATTAGAAAGAGAGAGAGTAGTAGTTGTAGTAACAAGGTTTTATTCATAATGAAAGGTTAAAAATATGTTTGGCCACCAAGGGAGAAAACATCTCACATACCTGAGCTTCAAGGTATGTGGTCCATTTTGAAATGTCTCTCTCTCTCTCTCTCTCTCTCACACACACACACATACACTGTGTGCACAAACTTGGGAGAAGAAAGCATGATAAGGCAAAATACTTCCTCGCTGCAAGCGTTGACCTGAGATCCTTCCAAGCTTATCTGCTTTTCTGCTTATCCCCAAGGAGTGAGGCCTTATTTACGGCATTATATTTTCACCACAACCCCTTAAACTGATCAAATAAAGTAGGAGCCGGTCGTATTTCAGCCAAACCAAACACTTTATCATATCCGTTAAGAACACATTTCTTTTGAGTTTTCGATCCCTGGTTCTCAGATTGTAAAACCCGACTCATGGGCTCTTTTGGAATTGTGATCAATATATAACGCTACACTGCATTCTACTTGAAATTCCACTTGGAATTCCCAAATTCCTACTTGCTGTAGAGCAGACAAACAATCAACTCGGAAATCCCCATGTGATTTTATCTGTGTGGTGTTACGCAGACATGGTGGCACCCAGGAAGATGTGCAAACTTAATGATAAATACTCACTTTTAAGCAAATTAGAGTAAACAAAGTACATGCATTATACAACAGAACCTGTTGCGGAGTGTGAACGTCAGCAAAAAAAAAATAATTTCATAATAAAACATAAAACTTTCAAACATTCTTGCCGTTGCTCAGAAAAACAGCCGCTTTCTGTCCTCGTAGGCAAGTAAACAAATTAATTAATTTATTAAATAATCATTTATAAAATAATAATTATTTATTTAATAAAAATGATAATTTATTACATAATAAATAAATGTAAAAAAAATAATAAATCATATAAAATAATAATAAAAATAAATAAAATATTAATTGAGCCAATATTATACATAAAACCGGGAAAAGGGTTAATATTTTTTAACTTCCAGCTTTGCCTGAAATGAGTTTTTGATTAAATGCATGGTCAAGCAACCATGTGTAGCTCATTTATAGCCTATGTTTTCACTTCTGATGATTATATTCAGACTTCAAAATTCATAAAACTTGTGTCCGTTTGGTATGAAGCAGAAGTTATGATAGTCCTTTCTTCTCTGATGTCATGTATATCCAAGTGAAACTGCTTCTCAAACAAGAACAAATGTAGGGCGGGGCTTGATTTTGTCTGTGGGGAGTTGATTGGATGGGTGTGGTTTGCTATTGGTGGATCTGATGTGAGTGACAGGTTGCCCCGCCCTCAGATAAAAAGAAATTGATTACATGTCAAATAAATAATTAAATATAATGGTGTTACTATTGAGCAATGCAAAGCCAAGAATGGAATGGAATGGTGACGCCAAAATCCTCTAATCTCAGGTTGTGTAACTCGAGCGGATATTTTCTGTCTGTTTATGACACAGTGTGACTCGAAGGTCAGTTACGAAAGAGATCCGTCACTCTACGTGATTAACATTTTTCATTTCCACGGATTATCATCTAAAATTAGCAATGAATACGATTACATGCTGCTTCAGGACTAGATGCTGATAGTGCACTAGTGTTGTCAAAGATATTGTTTTTATCTATATAATCGATACTCAGATATTTCAATACTCATTTTCAGCAGGACTGATACACAGATAACAGCTGCACTTTCCTTCTCTCTACGCGTTTCAGAGCAGAGCGCATCCCTGTGTTCATTTACACGTGAGCAGCTCATGATCTGGTGGCGTCGCAAACTCCATTTCTACATGTGCTGTGAGTTTAATACCTAGTGTGTGTGTGTGTGTGTGTGTGAGTATTCCCTACATTATGGGGACCAAATGTCCCCACAGGTACAGTAATACTAATAAATGTTGATCTTGTGGGGACATTTTTTTGGTCCCTATGAGGAAACAAGCTTATAAATCACACAGAATTATCTTAAATCTAAAACAGCAGAATATTTTGTGTGATGGGTAGGTTTAGGGGTAGGGGGGACAGAATATACAGTTTGTACAGTATAAAAACCATTACTCCTATGGAATGTCCCCATAAAATATGAAAACACAACATGTGTGTGTGAGTGTGTGTGTGAGGAAGCGATATCTTTGTCCTTTTAAAAGTGAAGGGGATTTCCCACAGCGCTAAAACAACGTCCTTGTTCTGAGAGTCTCTGTCGGCATCTAATAACATAACTTACTTTCTTATTATTTATATAAAGTAATATTTATTTAACAACAAGATTTAAATTAACAACAGCATTATTAAAGACAAACACAATTACGTTAATAAAAAAATACAAGCAAACAATTCAGTCGAACGTACAAAAGCAGCGCTCTAGTACAGGACTTAAGTTAAATATAGCCTAAATGTGAAGTTATGAAACGTACTTTTCCCCGTAACCCAAATCGTTTTGCTCTGGAACAAGATGAATAAATCTCATTTAACAACTACCTACAAGAGCCAGGGGCAAATTCTCAAAGCACAGGCCAAGACGAAGCTGTTCTCGGCGGGTACTCGAGCACTGAACGGTCGCTGGCGGCCTGGAGCTCACATCTGCGAAAACATCTAAACCAATTTTAGGTGCTCTGCTTATATATTTGAGGCCTAAATAACTACATTCTCACCTAAAAACTAGTATTTATAAAAAAAATATGTTAGATTTGCTCGTCCGCCGTGAAACAAACGGTGAAACAGTACCTGTGCTGATACTGAGGGAATAATCACACAGCTCTCAGCCAATCAGAATGGAGAACGGATGTATTAAATGTAACATACAATGGTAATTACTATTAATACCTGTATTATGAACAGCAATAATAGCATTAAAACAACACAGGGTTTCTCCTACACGACTTCTAATCCCACAGAAAGACTGAAATAGAGAGAATACAAGAGGAAGCGCTCTCTTTTTTTGCCATTGCTCCTTTTTTGGTTCTGCGATGGCACACGGACAAAGGACGGTCTCCTTTCCGTCTGTCAACGGGTCATTTACAGGAATAGAGAAAGATCCGTTATCGCTCAGTAACTCTTTTGATTGCATCCAAAGCAAACATGGCTCTCTTTCAGGTCGCCGGTTTTTCTAAGGACGACATTTTTGAGCTCTGGAAGCACGTCCGCTCCCCTCGTCACCTCCCTCTCGGATGCATCCTCAAAGTCCCTCTGCGTGGAAGAAACCTGGAATGAATCAGCTAAAGCTTACATACATTTGCCATTTCATCTGCATTGTGGAGGAACTGTTGAGTAACTTGTTGCATAATCTTCTCTGGCTTCTCCCATAGATTCACACAGAAGTCAATGCTGTGCACGCCGAACCAGGGGGAAACATTTCCGCATCATGACCCCGACCCAGCCGTCTTCCACCGCATGATATATCCCATTAAAATCAATAATCGCGATATGGCTTACTATCTGCTCCAGAGTTACACTGCTCATCCTTGCAACAGCTGCGGCTTCTTCTCAGAGCCGTTCATGTACGAAATAATAATAATGCTTTGTGCACTATTATTTTTGATATGAAGCAAAGTCTCAGATATGAAACACAGCCCACTCATTCTAGAAGGATTGATTCATTCTTTCTAAATATAGCTATTCAAGTCGTCTAGTGAGCGTTCCTACATATGTCTTCATATCGCAGTATACATCCCAGAAAAAGTAAATCGTGAGATGTCAGTTTGTTGAGTATCGTGCAGCCCCATTCCAGTGTTTAACACATTTTTCATCCAGCGGCGCTGATTGTCTTCCACAGTTTAAATGAACAAGCAGAAAGACAAGAGGAAGCCCGACATCAAAGCAAACGAAAACCGCTCTGTCCTCAAATGCTACTCGCTGGGAAGCTGGATTTAACATTTTGCGGATCGAGGAAACTCCGCCGTTGCCAAGGGATGAACGGGAGAGGATTCGCATTTATTTTGGTCTGCTGCGGTTCCTGTGCGGTGGTGTCCGCCGCGATGGGCTCTTTCCGTGGGAAGTGGGTTGATTCGGGGCTCCTGTCCCACTGTGGATTATTTCCTTTCCAGCTATTGATGACGGCTCCGAGCGGCAGGCCATCAGGGAGAAACAGCAGGCAGAGGAGCTGAATTCTCATTTAGTTATCACTCTATACTCCATTTGGGCCCACCTCAATATTCATTAGCAAAGCCCGGCCGCCAAGAATATATAATAATTGCGTTTCTGCACGCGGAGGAGGAATACCAATTCATTCCGTTCAAATAAATATATTCAAATATGACTTTTCGTGCTCAGATCACATAATCCTACAGTCAAGGCAGAGCTTTAGCTCACGACAAAAGCAGTTTTTGGCATCCTGGGAAACGCCAGTATAGTCATATAGCGCAGCTCTCCTGCAGCTTTGGCTGTCTCAACATGTATCTAGCGGCTGCTGCCAGGCAGGTCCTCATCCAAAACATAAACAAAGGAACATTATGTGTGTCAGCCTACGCTGAAACATAAACAGCAATTTATCTCATCCACGTGGGAATACCAATATTCTTTTATACCTCCAAATTCCCCTGCTTTCTGACCTCGTTCCAATGTTTATCACATTTTTCATCCACCAGCGCTGATTGTCTTCCACAGTTTAAATGAACAAGCAGAAAGACAAGACATCAAAGCAAATGAAAACCACGCTGTCCTCGGGACGCTAGGTTTGACATTTTGCGGATTGAAGGAACTTCTGAGTTGCCAAGGTATAAACAGGAGCTGCTCGAGAGGTTTCGCTCGTGTTCTGTTCTGGAGCGATTCCTATTTCTATTGTACATGGAATAAAAAAAATATATTTTTAGGGCTCCTGTCCAGTACATTCTAAGGAGTCTAATATTTACACAGATATAATAAACACTCTCTGGAGGAGGAGGCCCGTTTCCCTGGCCAGAGCAACAACATTTGATGTTTATTTTGTGTGTTCTATACAATGTATGGAGCAAACATTTTAAATGGTTATTGCATAGAAAAAACACACTCTGACTTGGCCGAGCCAGCAGTTGAAGAGTTGTGAGGGTTTTCTCTTCTTGGCAGTTTACGGCCAGTTCTGCTTATCCATCCAAAGTCATTATTGCTGCTGCATGTTGAGCAATAGTTTTCTCAATACACCTTTCACATCATCTGAGGCCACATCAGTGACCAGGATCTCTTAAAGTCGCCGTGAAATCAAAATTGACAATTCTTTTTTATTATAAATGGAATATTGTAGTATTTCTTATAAATGATTTATCCGTGCACATCATTATTGTTCCTCGTAACCTTTAATCAAAATAACAGCGACATCTCTTCTCTGATGACGAGGGCGGGGCAACCTGTCACTCACATGACATCCACCAATAGCAAACCACAACCGTCCAATCAATTCCCCACGGACAAAATTTGTTCTTGTGCCAGAAGCCGTTTCACTCGGATAAACACAAGAAGAAGAGAAGAATAAACACAACATCTGTTTCATCGTTTTTTGTTTTTTTTTTAAACTTAAGGTAAAAGTTCTGCCTTTAATTCACTAACAAATCCTGGGTTAAAAACAACCCAAGTTGGGTTGAAAATGGAAAAACCCATCGATTGGGTTGTTTTAACCCAGCAGACGGGTCAAATGTTTGACCCAACCTGCTGGGTAGTTTTTATTTAACTCAACGATTGTTTAAAAAAATGCTTGAGCACAAAATATGTTGAAAATGAACATTTATTGAATTGCTTATTAATGAATGTTCATCTTTTGATTATTATCGTCGCCTCTAGTAATTATGTGTCTGATTTTTAATTTCAAACATACTTTGGGTTCATTTTAAGCAAGAAATACAATCATTTTTTAAATAAAACTACCCGGCAAACATTTAACCCAACCACTGGGTTTGTCCATTTTCAACCCAACATTTTTTAGAGAGTACTATAATAATTTAAAAATCAGATCAAGGGAAAGTCAAGGAAACATTTGCGATTTGCATTTAAAACAATAATAATAACAATAAAAAAATCCCTCTATAAAGTATACCACACATTTCCAGAATTCAGGAAGGCCAGACTAGATGGTACTGGTGTCTTTGTATCATAATAAACTATGCAATGTGCAAAAGGAGTAACAGAATATCAGAGAAGAACATTCTTCCCGCAAAAGAAAAGATGTAACAAAAGCAGTATTTACACTCTGCCACTCTCTGAGTTTCTATAGGTTCTAAAACCAGTTGATGTTGACGGTGGGAACGTTCCAGTGAAACCCACACCACAGTCGAGTCCACGAGGGAGGGACGACCCCTGATGACCAGAAGCATGACAAATCACACTGTAGGCTCTTCATCACAGTCGCTTCTATGTAAAATACTTGATTTGCTCGCACTGATTGGTTCAAACCGTGAGCAGAAAAAGAGAACGCTTGACCCTAATCCAACCTAAAGACACTCGAAAAGCTGAACCAAAAACGGCAACTCAAGACATTTTCCAGAACTAACAACAATGTTCAGAAATCAGATTATTTGAACATTCCAGGCACTATCCATAAACTGCAGGAGATTTTCAGGGAATGTTGAATTTCGTTCTGCACTCTGTGGGTCTCGTCGTAGATTTGAGATAAACTTAAGTTTGCACACTTAAATACTGCTTGATGAAGGACAGATCAGATCAAACGCACACACACACACACCTCTTCACTCATTGTCCACTCATCCACACACACACACCGAAGCGAGAAACAAAATCCAAAACAACTCATGAGAATTTATGGGTTTCACAGGAATGAGCAACCAAATTCCTCACCCAAGGCCAGATGGGACTCCAGCACAGAGTTCAGAGAGGGCAGAAATCAGATGCTTTTCATGGTTTGATATAATAATAAAGCTTGAGGAGTCCATCAGTGGAGCTTTTTTGGGATCAAGAGGACGTACTTTAGTCATGATTTGCTGCCAGTCAGCTGCAGGTGGAATTAGGGGCGGGGCATTCTCAGCATACAGAGCATCCGATTGGCTGAACATCTGTGTAGTGGGGGATGAGTCCTCAATATTTTGGTATGAGAGAAATACTGTATATTTTAACTCAAGAACGGCGACTGGTAACTTGAATGTGCGAGGCTTCCGGTGTCATTTACGGTACAAAAACAAAAAAGCAGTCCGCTATGCTGCTTGATTTAATTCATTACCACAATCAAACACACTGGATTGTAGCACAAATCATTTTTCAAGCACAATTTGTGAACGAATGTGAGAGAACAACTTATCCGGGAGATGCAAACGAGGGAAATTAACGAAACGGACACATATGAACACAAACGAGGGGCGGGAAAACAGAACGAAGGAACACAAACAAACTAAAACATGATGAAACTGCACATAAAAATAAGATGGAAACATTTTTAGGTTTTTGTTTTTCTTTGTATTGCAGAACTGCGAACCCATCCCACCTAAGTGATCATAAACGTCTAGTAATATAAAAACAATATTTTAAGATGCATCTTATGATCAGAAAATCATTCATTTAGCAAGTCTATTTTTTCTTTTATGCAACGGTGCGATCAATTTTGTTCCGTTACAGCGTTACACGTCGCAGGAAGATGATTCTTTTCAAATGAATGAGGTCAAAAACTACATCATCAATGAACTGCACAAAATAAATATTTGCACTATTATTGCACAAGGCAGCTTGATACTGTCATTTCATTTATTAAATTATGATTGAAAATAATCTCTATTGGAGTGGCAGTAAAAAAACTTATAAATTGTATATTAATATCAAATGCAATATTTTAAACTGCATCTCAAGATGAGAATTAATCATTTAGCTTTTTTTTTTTTTTTTTTACCAATATTGTGCATAAATTTTTATTTAATTTATTAAATGAACTCCATTGGTTACACAGTAAAAATCTGTGTGTATGTGTGTGTGTGTGTGTGTGTGTGTGTGTGTGGTGGGGAAACCCTATTCCTAGGTAAAAATCCTAGGATTATTTTTATTTATTGCAGCCTATAAAACATAAACATGCACTATTACGAGATGTGTGGCCCACAGTAACCCGTTGAAAAATGACTGCCGATGCCAATAATGCATAATTAAGATAATAATGATTCCAGGCTCTTAATCTCCATGCATCATCTTATTTGTCATCTTCGGTAAACTAGCTAAAAATCACATGAGGTTTTGCTGGAACATTGTCCTATAAACTTGGTCCATATTCATAATTATACAGTATATATATATAAGCCCTATAAAGCAGACTAAGTTTACCGTCACATTAAATGCGGTATGATAGCGAGCACCAGAGCTTTCTCCTCTCAGTAGGAGGCAGGCATGCAGAATAGCAGGTAGTGTTAGTGTTCTGGCTGTAAACATTTACTGGGAAATGTGCAGAAGTTCTTTTTCTAAGGCAATTACACTGCCTTGCAAATTCCCTGATGTAATACTTTCAAACTGCTGCTTGCATGCAGTCAAACTCAAAGGCATGCAGAACGTTACACAACTGTCTTCAGAAAGCAGAAATTGAACAGTTTATTTGAATTTCATTCCGACCTCCAAAGTATGAAGTACATTTTCAAAGCTCGTAATGAGCTAAATATTTCCCTTTTTTCCCCATCTGACTCCGTTTACAAGCTTAACTTATGATCTGACATCCATTTCAGTGTAAACTTCGTTCGGACACGTTGGTGCTCATTTGTCTTTGTTTCATCAGTCACTACAGGATGTGATCTAAAGCAGTGTGTTTTAATTATACACAGTGGTGAAGATGGACGAGCTTGACTCAAGTGTGAACTCGGTCGATGATCAGTCTTATAAACAACTGTATTCAAATGTCAAACGACTACAAAATCAGCTGCTGTTGAATTAAATGTTTGACATTTTCAGGGAACACTTTTCAGAGAAACATTTGATGTGACAATTAAACAGCTTTCCTTAACATATCTCATGGTTTTATTAGTCAAAAACTTAAAGTACATGCACATATACATTTTATATATACATACATATATATAAACATATATGTATATGTATGCATGTATATATAAGACTACGTTAGAGCTGCTTGATAAATTTGGTCTAGAATAAATTCTTTTATTTAAAATTGAGAATCACGAGAGATCTCTACGGGTAACGAAACAAAATAACGCCAGGTCTAATATAAAATAACTGCAGTCTATTTAAAAATGATCATTTGAATAGTTCTTTTTTTATCGTTTGAGTGAATGATTCAACGACTCACTCAAAGATTTCACTTGTTTCAGTACCGGATGAATCAGCGTTTCCCAACAAACCTCTTGAACGAATGATGCAACGACAAATGCATTTGTTTAACAGTCATTTGTCAATACGGTGTGATGATGTAATTGATGCAATCTTTATGTGAAGCATCAAGTTACTTTCAAAAGGTGATTTACTCCATTTCGAGCACTACCGTAGACATCAGTGTTTATATCCGAGCTATAAACGTTTCTCCCAGTACTTCTGTGATCCTTTGAACTAATGCAAGACACAAATAACTATGCTGTGAGGTTGAAAAGACTGTTTGTGAAGCCGTTTCATACTTGTTTAAAGGTTTAACAGACACAGCCAAATCGTTGTCACGCGTTTGAATCGAGATCGCGATTCTTTCGCGGGCTCTGACCTGTGTGAGAACGCAAACCGTTCAGATTCATTCACTTGAGTTAACGGTGTTTGTCCGTTTCATTCTGTAATCCTGCACAAGTTTCCCAGACTACATATGACAGAAAGGTACAGTCCTTATAAAGACTAAGCTCCTTAGCATGCATATTTTAACAAGACATGCAGAGAGCGAAAGTGAACAGAGCTTGCTTTGGAGTTCAACAATAAAGGTTCAAGCTCTCCAGACTGAATTAATTTTGTGGCGTGCCGACTAAACCGGTATAAAGGCTGTGCTCGCCACAAAAGGTTTAAGTTTGTTTAAGATCCTCTTCGCAAGTCCTCCCAAAGGACTTGAAGGAGACAGAACGCGCTCGTATAATTTACTTTGGAGAGTTTATACGAGCCGTGATTCCATTGTTCCGTCACACATTCTGGATTCTTTATGATGCCGAAGATCTATAGCCGCACAATTAACGACTTGCAAATGAATTCCAGAGAAAATGATTAGATGACAGAGAATTAACAAGGATGTTGATATTTCTGGCGCAAGGATCAGTAAGAAACACACAAAGTGAAGTGGCCCAATTAGTGGGTGTTTAGCTGGAGGTGGGGCTTTGAAAGGGGGGTCAGTCCCCCGAGGACTAGTTGTCATGGGTACTAGCGTGTCACCGAGGGCCCTTTCTCTTTCACGCTTTCATTCTCCGTTCTGTTCTCCCTCTCAATCACCACCACAATTAGACACAAAAACGCAAGTCTCTCTCTCTCGCCTTCTCTCTCCAAGGCCAAACTCTCTATTTCAGTCCCTTGAGGGAAGGCTGAACGAAGCAAAAAGTGTGTTTTTTATGAACACTGAGCTGAAGTGGAAAGAAAACTTTGAATGTTCTTTTCATTGTTTGTTTTCTTACCCTCACAGTTTTTCCCCTCCTCTAAGTTGATCTGTTCTTTTTGTCTAGAATTACATAATGGTGCCATCCATTCCCATTAAGAGGTGTCGCTTCCTAAAGCGGGAACAGAACGGGGAGTCTTTGTTTGAACAGAAATGGCTGAGCATTTTCATTCACTTAAAGGGATAATTCACCCGATAATGAAAATTATCCCAGGATTTTCTCAGCTTCAATCCATCCTAGGTGTATTCAATCGGATTAAAAAAAATATCCTGGCTCTTCCAAGCTTTATAATGGTTGCGAATGGAAAGTGCAGCCATCATAAAAATAATCCTTATAACTCCAGGGGGTTAATAAAGGCCTTTCTGAGAAAAATATCCATATTTAAAACTCTTGGCAGACGACCGTACGCATCAAGTTGCAGAGGAAGAGTGACCTCTGACCCGAGGCGTGACGGATGCGGAAGCGCAGAGGATAAAGCAAAACAAAACATTACAAAACAAATTAGAAGAGTAAAACAAGAATTGTTAAAATGTCAGAAGATATATGAGAAGAGGAGCTTGAGTTTGTTCGTTGAACAAACTGCGAAAGACGTCATAAATCACGCCAGGAGTAACTGTACGATTGTTTCCCAGAAGCTAGTTATTTTAGTTTATAAAGTTTTAAATACGGATATTTTTCTTACAAAAACCAATTGCTTCGCTGTATAGAAGGCCTTTGTTAACCCCCCAGAGTCGTATGGATTATTTTTATGATGGATGGATGCACTTTTTTTTGCTTATAAAGCTTGGAAAAGCCAGGATATTTTTTTAAATATATCTCTGATCTTGTTTGTCTGAAAGAAAAGAGTCACATACACCTCGGATGACTTGAGGGTGAGTAAATCATGGGCTAATTTTCATTCTTGGGTGAACTATCCCTTTAAGTTAATGGTCATTGTTGTCAGAGTTTTACTCTGTGAACCCACACGTCAAATTGCACAATTAAAGTTTTGCGACCATCATAGTACAGTGAATGTATGCTATGAAAAACTCTTTACCTAACTGTAGAGTTAAGTCTGTAAGTTCTCTTGCTCTTCTGCTCCGATTCTTAGTGGAGTACCTCAGGGCTCTATCTTGGGTCCACTTCCTTTTAACTTATACATGCGACCACTGAATATTGAGAATCATATTTGATTTAATTTTTATGCCGATGATACACAGCTGCACCTGCCGTTGAAATCTGACGATTCCATTCATGTTGGAATGTATCTGAGACATCAAATAACATAATGAGGACAAAACGGAAATAATTGTTTTTGGTCCCGTAAAACTGAGGAGCTGGGTAATCATTTCCCCTCAGTTTCCTCCCCGGTTAGGAATCTCTGTGTCATCCTGGACTCAAACAAATCAATTCTGTTGTTAAGAATAGTTCTCATTAATTGCAGATTATTTCCGAACTTAAATCGTTTTTGTCCTTCCAAGACTTTTATTACCTCACACTTACATTACTGTAACTCAATGTATCTGGGGTTTGCTCAGTCTTCTCTTGCACGCCTTCAGATGGTACAAAATGTAGCTGCAAAGTTGTTGACTGGGACAAAGGAATACGATCATGTCGCCCCAATTTAAGCTTGTGATCCATATTAGAATTCAGTTTAAAATTCTGTTTTTTTAGGTATTAATGATGAAGCTCCACTTTATGTTAAAGATCTTCTATGTCATCTTCCAGACTTTTAGAATCTCGCTCCCGTCTAGCAATTTAGTAATATGCATGCACAAAATATGCATCCATCTTTCAATAGAAAGGTTTTTGCATGTTTTAATACAACTTTATTTCATAATACTAGTTGTAGAAAGCATATTTCCAGAGTCTGGCATGAAGAAGACCAGAAAGGAGAGAGACACTGCACAGAAATAAAGTTATTAATATCAGTGATCTTTGCCTATTAGCTCTTTGTGAATCCTGAAATTTCACTTCCAACAGTCGTGGATGACAGTGAAATTTATCTAAAGCTACAGAGAGCAACAAGCCTGCCGGTCAAACACGCTGAATAGTCTGCATTTCAGGAGTAAAAAGTAATGGTCTGCTGTGCTTTATGGACTCGGTCAGCCAGTTGGCTCGCCACAATGCAAATCCAAGCTTGAAACAAAAAACACCCTGGAGAAGGAAGCCCGATCATGTCTTACATCTGATGCTGCAGCTCTAGTCTGAAGGTTTAATCACACGTGTTCCTCCGCACAAGATCCTAAAGTGAGACGGCAGGCTGGCATCTGTGAGCTGCTTCTACACAGGCATGAGATGAAATGGAGCACAAAAGGCAACTTTTGAACATGTCTTCTGAGAAATACAGCTCTGATGTCAGATGAGACCCATCAAGGTCTGAAACAGCCCAAATTTGCTGACATATTCAAAGTTGCAATCAACGTACAAACATAGATTTCTAAACTTTCTCATGAATTTCTTCTGAGACAAAGAGTTTTATCTGGAAGTTTGTTCCCATCATGTAATAAAAATTTAAAATGCAATATTTCTCTCAGAGTTGCGAATTTTGCAATATTATTTCTCAGAGTTGCGACTTTATTTCTCAGCGTTGCGACTATTTGTCAGAGTTGCCACTTTATTTGTCAGAGTTGCGACTTTATTTCTCAGAGTTGCGTCTTTATTTCTCAGAGTTGCGACTTTATTTCTCAGAGTTGCGACTTTATTTCTCAGAGTTGCGACTATTTCTCAGAGTTGCGACTTTATTTCTCGGAGTTGCGACTTTATTTCTCAGAGTTGCGTCTTTATTTCTCAGAGTTGAGTCTTTATTTCTCAGCGTTGCGACTTTATTTCTCAGAGTTGCGACTTTATTTCTCAGAGTTGCGTCTTTATTTCTCAGAGTTGCGTCTATTTCTCAGAGTTGCGACTTTATTTCTCAGAGTTGCGTCTTTATTTCTCAGAGTTGCGACTTTATTTCTCAGAGTTGAGTCTTTATTTCTCAGAGTTGCGTCTTTATTTCTCAGAGTTGCGACTTTATTTCTCAGAGTTGCGTCTTTATTTCTCAGAGTTGCGACTATTTGTCAGAGTTGCGACTTTATTTCTCAGAGTTGCGACTTTATTTCTCAGCGTTGCGACTTTATTTCTCAGAGTTGCGTCTTTATTTCTCAGAGTTGAGTTTTTATTTCTCAGCGTTGCGACTTTATTTCTCAGAGTTGCGACTTTATTTCTCAGAGTTGCGTCTTTATTTCTCAGAGTTGCGTCTTTATTTCTCTGAGTTGCGACTTTATTTCTCAGAGTTGCGACTTTATTTCTCAGAGTTGCGTCTTTATTTCTCAGAGTTGCGACTTTATTTCTCAGAGTTGAGTCTTTATTTCTCAGAGTTGCGTCTTTATTTCTCAGAGTTGCGACTTTATTTCTCAGAGTTGCGTCTTTATTTCTCAGAGTTGAGTCTTTATTTCTCAGAGTTGCGTCTTTATTTCTCAGAGTTGCGTCTATTTCTCAGAGTTGCGACTTTATTTCTCAGAGTTGCGACTTTATTTCTCAGAGTTGAGTCTTTATTTCTCAGAGTTGCGTCTTTATTTCTCAGAGTTGCGACTTTATTTCTCAGAGTTGCGTCTTTATTTCTCAGAGTTGCGTCTATTTCTCAGAGTTGCGACTTTATTTCTCAGAGTTGCGTCTTTATTTCTCAGAGTTGCGACTTTATTTCTCAGAGTTGCGTCTTTATTTCTCAGAGTTGCGTCTTTATTTCTCAGAGTTGCGTCTTTATTTCTCAGAGTTGAGTCTTTATTTCTCAGAGTTGAGTCTTTATTTCTCAGAGTTGCGTCTTTATTTCTCAGAGTTGAGTCTTTATTTCTCAGAGTTGCGACTTTATTTCTCAGAGTTGAGTCTTTATTTCTCAGAGTTGCGTCTTTATTTCTCAGAGTTGAGTCTTTATTTCTCAGAGTTGCGTCTTTATTTCTCAGAGTTGCGTCTTTATTTCTCAGAGTTGCGACTTTATTTCTCAGAGTTGCGACTTTATTTCTCAGAGTTGAGTCTTTATTTCTCAGAGTTGCGTCTTTATTTCTCAGAGTTGCGACTTTATTTCTCAGAGTTGCGTCTTTATTTCTCAGAGTTGAGTCTTTATTTCTCAGAGTTGCGACTTTATTTCTCAGAGTTGAGTCTTTATTTCTCAGAGTTGCGTCTTTATTTCTCAGAGTTGCGTCTATTTCTCAGAGTTGCGTCTTTATTTCTCAGAGTTGCGACTTTATTTCTCAGAGTTGAGTCTTTATTTCTCAGAGTTGCGTCTTTATTTCTCAGAGTTGCGACTTTATTTCTCAGAGTTGCGTCTTTATTTCTCAGAGTTGAGTCTTTATTTCTCAGAGTTGCGTCTTTATTTCTCAGAGTTGCGTCTATTTCTCAGAGTTGCGACTTTATTTCTCAGAGTTGCGACTTTATTTCTCAGAGTTGAGTCTTTATTTCTCAGAGTTGCGTCTTTATTTCTCAGAGTTGCGACTTTATTTCTCAGAGTTGCGTCTTTATTTCTCAGAGTTGCGTCTATTTCTCAGAGTTGCGACTTTATTTCTCAGAGTTGCGTCTTTATTTCTCAGAGTTGCGACTTTATTTCTCAGAGTTGCGTCTTTATTTCTCAGAGTTGCGTCTTTATTTCTCAGAGTTGCGTCTTTATTTCTCAGAGTTGAGTCTTTATTTCTCAGAGTTGCGTCTTTATTTCTCAGAGTTGCGACTTTATTTCTCAGAGTTGCGACTTTATTTCTCAGAGTTGCGACTTTATTTCTCAGAGTTGCGACTATTTGTCAGAGTTGCGACTTTATTTCTCAGAGTTGCGACTTTATTTCTCAGAGTTGCGACTTTATTTCTCAGCGTTGCGACTTTATTTCTCAGAGTTGCGACTTTATTTCTCAGAGTTGCGTCTATTTCTCAGAGTTGCGACTTTATTTCTCAGAGTTGCGTCTATTTCTCAGAGTTGCGACTTTATTTCTCAGAGTTGCGACTTTATTTCTCAGAGTTGCGTCTTTATTTCTCAGAGTTGCGACTTTATTTCTCAGAGTTGCGACTTTATTTCTCAGAGTTGCGTCTTTATTTCTCAGAGTTGCGACTTTATTTCTCAGAGTTGCGTCTTTATTTCTCTGAGTTGCGACTTTATTTCTCAGAGTTGCCACTTTATTTCTCAGAGTTGCGACTTTATTTCTCAGAGTTGCGACTTTATTTCTCAGAGTTGCGACTTTATTTCTCAGAGTTGCGACTTTATTTCTCAGAGTTGCGACTTTATTTCTCAGAGTTGCGACTTTATTTCTCAGAGTTGCGTCTTTATTTCTCAGAGTTGCGACTTTATTTCTCAGAGTTGCGTCTTTATTTCTCTGAGTTGCGACTTTATTTCTCAGAGTTGCGACTTTATTTCTCAGAGTTGCGACTTTATTTCTCAGAGTTGCGACTTTATTTCTCAGAGTTGCGACTTTATTTCTCAGCGTTGCGACTTTATTTCTCAGCGTTGCGACCATTTCTCTGAGTTGCGACTTTATTTCTCTGAGTTGCGACTTTATTTCTCAGAGTTGCGACTTTATTTCTCAGAGTTGCGTCTTTATTTCTCAGAGTTGCGACTTTATTTCTCAGAGTTGCGACTTTATTTCTCAGAGTTGCGACTTTATTTCTCAGAGTTGCGTCTTTATTTCTCAGAGTTGCGACTTTATTTCTCAGAGTTGCGACTTTATTTCTCAGAGTTGCGACTTTATTTCTCAGAGTTGCGACTTTATTTCTCAGAGTTGCGACTTTATTTCTCAGAGTTGCGACTTTATTTCTCAGCGTTGCGACTTTATTTCTCAGCGTTGCGACCATTTCTCTGAGTTGCGACTTTATTTCTCTGAGTTGCGACTTTATTTCTCAGAGTTGCGACTTTATTTCTCAGAGTTGCGACTTTATTTCTCAGAGTTGCGACTTTATTTGTCAGAGTTGCGACTTTATAACTCACAATTGCGACTTTATTTCTCACAATTCTGAGAAATACAGTCCGAATTGCAAGATATAAACTCGCAATTCTTAAAAAAAGTCCAAATTCTGAAATATGAAGTCAATTGCGAGAAATTGTGAAATAAAAAGATACAAGTTGCCTAATTTTAAGTCTTAAATGAACCACAAATGAAAACTCAATTCAGTGTCCTTAACTATAAAAAGCTGACTTCTAAACAATACAATTTAAAGTGAAATTTTAGAGGCTTGCTAAAAATTAGAAGGTTTAATCATAATGTCAAAGGGATCTTTTGTGAGGGAGAACAATCTCTATTTTCACAAACACACTCAAGTGTGGGTGGTTATACTAGTTGAAGGTTTTCTTGGCTCACCAGCCATCCATTTGGACCTTTATTTAGACTCTACCTGCACGTGTTGTTTGTGCAATCTGGTTATATAAGCACTGAGAAGAGCAGGAAATAAAAAAAGAAAATGTATTGTGGAAATCAAATAATGCAATATTTTATACTGGGTCAATGTATTAAAAAATAAATAAATAGTTGCACACCTGTACCAAAGGTTACAGTATTTAACTTTTTTTTTTTATCATTTGTTCCTCGAGGAACAATTGCTCAGCAGAATACAGTGAGATAACATTACAGATGGGATGGAAATTCCCTTAGAAAGACTGTAAACACCATTATGCCTCTCTAATAGTCTGAAGCTCACCTGACATCCTAGAAGCCGCTCTAGCTGGCGGGCACACACGGCACCCCAGCAGAATAAAGCCTAATCCTATTAAAGCGGAACTAGGTTTTACTGAGATCTAAAACCAACCCGCCTTCAGAAAGCTGCTAACAAATGAAGAGTAAAGTGAAGGAACACCTCCAAAGCCTTCTGGACAAAAGGGCAAAACCGAAGATTTATAAATACGGCTGGAACGTTGATTGTGGGAAAAACAGCTGCATGTGCATTAGCCGGGAATTGAGATTATCTGCACTAAAAGTTATAATAACTGGTACATTTTCATCAATGTCATTCAAGTGACTGGTTCAAAACTACACAATAATCTGCCTTTAATGGATAAAATTTCTGAGAAAGCAGATCAGAATGAATTAAAGAGGCTGCCAACAACTCAAAAGATATTAATATAATACAGGGGTCTGGAGGTTATACTTTGATTTATACTTTAGTTATAGTTTGATAAAGTAATTTATTTGACAAAAAAAAAAAAAAAATTTAAGTAAATAAATATATAAATAAATAAATAAATTTGTAAAAAAATAAATAATCAATAAATATAAATATGTAAAAATAACAAAAAAAAATATAAAAAATATTTTACATATGTATAAAAAAAATAATTAAAATATGTGTATAAAAATCTAAATAAATTTACGATAATAACTAACTAAAATTACGGAGGACGAAACCTGCAAAACAACACATAAATACATTTGCAAATAAATGCGTAAACCCACATGTCCCTGCATAAATAAATAATTAAATAAATAAATAACTGATGCTTTATTGAAAATAAATATGCAACTAAATGCATAAATAAATGAAGCGTATTTCCCCAACCTTGAATTATTTTTGCATTAACGGGTGCATCTATTCATTTATTTATTTGTTTATCTCCTTGCAAATTTATTTATTTATTCATGCATTTATGCAGAAACGTGTTGGTTGATTGTTAGATTTCATCCTCCATAATAATCACATTTATGAAATATAACAAAATAAATATATAAAAATAAACAATACATAAAATAACTAAATAATATAAAAATAGCATATATATATATATATATATATATATATATATATATATATATAAATTTATAAAAATAAATAAACATCAAACAAGTACCTAAATAAATAAACATAAAAATCCTGTGAACGATATGAGGAACACTATAAATCCCAAACCATCATCCACCGGTGAGGAACAGGTATTTTAAGCACTTTTTTTTTGGTTGCAAATACCATCACTGGCCTGAGGATGGCGCTATGGGCAGTTCAGCATGTGGAATGTAGTTTTCATCCAAGTACATGTAGCTTTTTTAAGTTTGTGAAGTCTTTGTGAGAGGCTCTACAAATAAGCCATAATTTTAATGATCTCAACCAGGTTTTATTTTACATTTTTCATCATTTAGCAGATGCTTTTATCCCAAGCGACTTACAAGGGGAGCAATTAGGGGTCAGGTGTCTTGCTCAAGGACACTTTAGTCATGGTGTCGAAGGTGGAGCGAGTGCTGTTCATTCACAATCCCCACTTTCAATTCCTGCCGGCGTGGGAATCGAACCAACAACCTTCAGGTTACAAGCCCGACTCCCTCACCACTAGGCCACGACTACCCCAAAGTTCTATTTTAATGAACTTTGTCTAAAATGCTCAAATTAAATTCAATCATTCTTTAAATAAAACCATTCTTTGTCTAAATGTGGGATTGACGTGCTTCACAGATTCCCATTCTGGGGTGCTGAACTCATCCCTGATACCTGCCAACACACAGGACTGAGTAAAAACACACCTGAGTTCTTCCAGCTGCGGCGAGTGCGCTGTGATCTGTCATGTGTTTAGTCTCTGATTGCAATAAAACTCAGAAGTACAAACTAGTTGCTTCTGCTCAGCAGAGTCAGCGATAGAGCACTGCTGCCATCTTCTGGCTGTGTTTGGAACAGATTCTGCTGGACAAGCAAAGAAAAGTCTACGTACTGAGGGATTGTTCATAGGTGTCATGTGATGATGTTGCAGCATCGACTGCATGTTTAAATCAGCAAGCCGTGTTCATAAAAGCGGGGTAATAAACATTTGGGAATCCAGTCCAACGATGATTTGAGATTTTACAGTTAATATTACTTCTGGTTCATTGGTCACCATTGACCGGCGGTTTGATTGACAGGCGATCTGACCAATCATCACCCTGAATCTGCCATTTCGTCCGTCAAAGCGGTCAGGGGAGTTAGTAGATGAACATTGGTGAACTTGAATCACGTCTTGAA
>CM074309.1:1732500-1770000 GCA_037194245.1 Opsariichthys bidens
TGCTTCGATTAAAACGAACCCTAGTGCGATCGCTCAGTTAGGCTGCGTTCACACTTGTAGTTCGGTTCGTTCGGTCCAGACCAAAAAACAAAACACATAGTCCTGGTCCTCTTAGCGTTCACACTGGCATTTTTAACAGCGAACCTGAAGTTACCGAACCAAAGGCGTAGGGATACGATCACGACCCGATTGGTCGACTTTTCTGACGTATATTTGGCGACGGAGCCGCTTACCGAACACTCAAAACAACGCTGTGCTCTGGATTAAATCATCATTTCATGCTTTATTTTGAGCAGCTGAGAATCACGAAGAGCTCATCAAATGTTCTAAACATTCAGAACAGCAGCAGGATTTCCAGAAACTTCACCTCCTCGTCGCTCCTCGTTTGCCCTCGACTCATTTTGGATACGCCGATCTTCCCGCGTCGTCGAATCAGTGACTCGTAGCGTCGCATCTCGTGACGTCACGTCCTGTTTTTGGTTCGTTTACACGTCTTCGGTCCGTGTCGCGTTCATATATCAATCGAACCGCACCAGAGTTCGTTTGGAAGCGGACCGAGACCCGTCTTTTTAGCGTCTCGGTCCGCTTGTTTGGTTCTGATGGCAGCGATCGCACATGAACCGCACTCACTGAGCGATCGCACCAGGGTTCGTTTTAATCCAACCAAACATGACGAGTGTGAACGAGCCCTTAGTGCGGTTCATGTGTGAACGCTGCCATCTGAACCAAAGAAGTGGACCGAGACCGATGAAAAGACGGGTCTCGGTCCGCCTCCAAACGAACTCTGGTGCGGTTCGATTGATATATGAACTCGACACGGACCAAAGACGTGTAAACCAACCAAAAACAGGACGTGACGTCACGAGATGAGACGCTACGAGTCACTGATTCGACGAGGCGGGAAGATCGGCGTGTCCAAAATGAGTCGAGGGCAAACGTGGAGCGACGAGGAGGTGAAGTTTCTGGAAATCCTGCTGCTGTTCTGAATGTTTTGAACATTTGATGAGCTCTTCGTGATTCTCAGCTGCTCAAAATAAAGCATGAAATGATGATTTAATCCAGAACACAGCGTTGTTTTGAGTGTTCGGTAAGCGGCTCCGTCGCCAAATATACGTCAGAAAACCCGACCAATCAGGTCGTGATCGTATCCCTACGCCTTTGGTTCGGTAACTTCAGGTTCGCTGTTAAAAATGCCAGTGTGAACGCTGAGCGGACCAGGACTATGTGTTTTGTTTTTGTTTTTTGGTCCGGACCGAACGAACCGAACTACAAGTGTGAACGCAGCCTAAATCAGCGTCTCCAGAGTTGTTTTGAGTTTTCCTCCAGTAACGAACGCATCACAATATTCCTCATTAAAATAATAAAGGGGGCGGGGCCTGGTGGAGTTAAGGCGTGGTCTCACTGCACTTCACGTTCCATCGACTTCCATTCAAACGAACGTGAATGCGTCAGTCTGGAAACACGAGCTCGAGCGAAACAGTTTCAAAGTTCAAGATTGGTGAACTCTGACCGGTAGAGGATTGATTCGTCGTGGCGTGACCTCTTTTCGCGGTAACGTTGAGTAGGTTGTATATTTTTGAATGTATATATGTTAAGTGTTTAATTCATGCTTAGAAAAAATGACGCCGTAGACCGTGATGTCATATCACAACAGCATCTGATGAAATTTCGCAAAGTCTAGAGTTGAAACTGGACATTTCCCAAAAACACTGCTCCAGCCGACCAATCAGAGCACATTAGGCTTTTCAGAAGGAGGGGCTTCATAGTGACAGGAGCTAAACAGAGCGTTACTGACAGACTGTGAAGAGAGGGGCTGCAACAATGGAGAATATGAACATTCAAACACAAAAAACTGCTGGGTTAAAAACGATCCAAGCTGGGTCGAAAATGGACAACCCTAAATGTTTGACCCAACCTGCTGGGTTGTTTTATTTAACTCAACTATTGTTTAAAAATGACTATTGCTCGCGTAAAATGAACCCAAAGTATGTTGGAAATGAACATTTATTAATACATATGTTTAAAAAATTAACACGTTTAATGAATAATAATTAAACAACACACATTTATTTAATGACTTCTTGATAAATGTTCACCTTTTGATTATCATTGTTGCTTTTAGTAATGATGTGTTTGATTCTTAATTTACACCATATTTTGGGTTCAATCGAAGTCATTTTTCAACAACAGTTGAGTTAAATAAAACTACCCAGCAGGGGAGTTTGTCCAGTTTAAACCCAACATTTTTAGTGCGTAGTGTGACAAGCGTACGCATATCTGGTCCTCTTTATTAATATCTGATTTAACGGAGTCAGTTTTAACCAGCTCACCCGAGTTAAGATTCAGAACAGAGGTCTATTGACCCAACAGAAGACAGACGAAGGTCAGTTCGGTGTAAGCAGTCAGTCGGTCTCCCTCCTATTCAGAGACTTAAGGATCAACAATGAAATCTTTTAACTAAGGCTGCTAATGTGATGAAGTATTGATTGCAACCTTCTTCTCCGCCTAGACATAATCAAAAAGTGTAGCGTCATCGGGGCTGGAATCAAATCCACCGCAGTTCACGTCAAACCAGATTGCTGCCCCAATACAATGTCTGAGCCATATATATGCATTGAGCTATGTAAGAAGCTTATGAGGAAAACTGGAATTTGACATTGGATTTATTCGGCTGCCCTATACAATAACGCAACAATGTGATGGAATAAGAAGTTTGAACAACTTCACATAAAACTTACACCAAGACTTTGCATAAATGCACACCAGTAGCGGATGAAGCGCTTTGCAAGAGGAAACCACAAGATTAACTGCCTGGACTTCAGGTTTCCTGCACATTCTCTTTATAGTTATTATGTTATTTGGACTAAAACACTTCCTATTTCATCACCACTTTCCATGAACACAAAAAAACAAGTAATTAGCAAGCCCAAAATGTCAACACCGGCCGTTAAAAACGACAAATTATATGTGCGGAACCAACGTTTGGGACAGATTTGTGATTTTATCTTGCATTTTATAGACCAATTTGGAACAGAGTTGCGTCACTCGCGGACGCGAGAATGAGAGAAGAATGTTTTTGTTGTGCCTTCGGATGCATGTATCAAAATACGAAAAAAGACAAATAAATAGTTTTCATTTTTGTACAATACCTTTGAAGCTAAACACTAAAAGTCACATGATGAAACCTGCAATTGTTAGTCTACTATTAAAGCATGAATTTGATGAAAAAAGTAAGTTTCTATAACAATCAATAAAAAATATTTAAACCTGTAACATTGTATGTAGATAACTTAAAAAAAAAAAAAAAATTCACAATTTTTTTTTTTTTTTTTTGCATTTGCATGTTTAGATCTCCCAGTTCGGACTTTATAACTCGCAATTGACCCTTCGCAAAGCCCCGCCCCCTTTAGTTACTGTTGCTATGTCCGACAAGCCATGCGATCTCACGCCACACATCATGTTCTCACGCAGTGAAAATGTTTCATATGTAATATATCGTAATTTTTTAAGGAAGTTTAATCGATAAATCGATGGAGCTCCTCGATCATCTCTTCACACTAGTTCATTTATAGCATCAAATAAACATGAACGAACGTCAGAAGGAATGTTGTTTCAAGACGTGATTCAAGTTCACCAACGTTCATCAAAAATGACGGATTCGGGGTTACGATTGGTCAGATCGCCTGTCAATCAAACTCGAATTTGAGAGAAAAAAAAGGTCAGAATTGTGAGATATAAACTTTTTTTATTCATTGGCTTCCACAGACTGCTACTGCAGACCTGTCATTTCCTGCCACCAGATAGCTCCGCCCACAAACACCAAATAAGTACATAGCAATTAAGATACTAGATATTAAGCAATTAAGGGGGTCTGAATACTTTCCGTACCCACTGTATAAATAAAACATATAATCAGAAGGAGCAAGCTTTCGTCCTTAAATCTCATAAGAGATGCAAACTTTAAACAGCACTTAGCCAGAAAGTGAACAATCTTATTTGGAATGAAATAAAAATGTTCAATGTATTTCACACACAAATGAACACAAACGGGTCGGACAGTGGCATCATTTTCCACCACCATTCACACATGTTGCACATTACCTGGCTATTCATACTTGTGTCTCATATAATATGTAATTAACATCAACCCAAAACAAATAATAATAATTAAAAAAAAAAAAAAAGCATTGGCCATAAAATGAAAACTTCATTTAATTTGACAGTGACCGGCTGACTGGAGAGACCAACTTAAAAAAAACAACGGATTACTCAAGACGGTAAAGAACCGAGTCATCCTTGCTTTTCATTCAAATGAAACGGCAAAATCTGAGTGTTTATGGTTATATTATAACAGTGATAACTTATATTACTGAAGGGAAGTCCTTATGTACACAGAAATACAGCCCCTTACGTCAATCATTCAAGTCTTAACAATTATTCAAGTATTTTGTAATCAATCTTTTTTTTCTAAACAAACGTGGTCCTCGAGTCTTTCGTAAAACAAATAAAATAAAAATAACATAAAACACGTAGGAAAATATTCCGTTGAATGATAAACCTACAGCACACACCAAGAAAAAGGCTGCTTTGGTTGCTTTTTTTCAGTGCAGTCAGGTGACATTCGCAGTTTCGACCAATGAAAAGGCTCAGCCGAGGCCCACGTCCAATGACATCATCACGACGAAGCCAAGAATGGACGTCCACGAGGCAAGCTTACCGTTCCCACTGCAAGAGACGCACACACACACACACACACGACGTTCAGGGGCATACGAACGGAATTTTACTTCCAGTCACGACTTTTACTGCGTTACTCACCTGACTTGAGCTTCGGGAATAATGTCATCGACCACTACATACACCATGGCTCCCGCGGCGAAAGCGAGAGCGTACGGTAGCAACGGCTCCGCCAGCACCACGGCAAAGGCCCCTAACAACCCAGCCAGAGGTTCGACCATCCCGCTCAGCTGACCGTACCTGAGGAGCAGACACCGCGACAGCAGAAGGTCTCACAGATCAACAAGAGCGATGAGGATATATTAGGAATAAATTAAGACAGATACACACTACACACTTTCACACACACACTGACTACATTTCCCAGAATCCCCTTACCCATCACTGATCGCTTCACCAGCTGCAGCTCATTATTCAACCCATATTTAAGCTCAGCGCACACACACACACACACACTCATTTGCGAGGTCTTGTTATTGTTTCTGAGCATTTATCTTTGTCTTGTTTCTTCCGGTCTGTTTTTCGTTGTTGGATTCTTGCTGCCTGTCCCGATCCTTGCTTTGTTATTCTGGACTGTGATTGATATCTGCCTGACATGAACTCCGGGATTTACCTGTTTGCTGTTGATTGACCGTTGCCTGTTTGACCACGTTTTCAAATAAAGCTCGCATTTGGATCTCGTCCGCTGACTCGCCCTTCATCACAGTGGCATTGTTTCCAAACCAAGAGAGCGGCAGCTTCCTTCTGAGAAAGCACCCTAACTAGTGGTCAACCAACATATCACCAATTCACGTATAATGACATTTTAATGTTATTAATTTTTTTTTTAAATGAGGTTTTCTGTTTGGCCGACAAGTGCCTTTTTTAACTTGTATATTTAAAAAAAAAAATGTTTTTCTGTTTGATCGACAATTCTTAGTTTGGCATTTTTTATATATTTTATTTAAAATTATTTTTTATTATTTAATCTTTGGCTGAAAAGTTACAATTTGGCTTCTTTATTTTTAATTCACTTTTTCTGTATTACTAAGTCCCAGTTTGGGGCATGTTTATTTATTTATTTTTTTTCTTCTGTTTGGCTGATAAGTGTCAGTTTGGCCTTTTTTCATTTTAATTTTTAAAATAATTCTTTCCTGTTTGGTCTTTTTTTTTTTATTATTCACTTTTTCTGTTTTGCTGAAAAGTCCCAGTTTGGCCTCTTCATTTTATTTATTTATATTTTTCTGTTTGGTCTTTTTTTTTTTATTATTAACTTTTTCTGTTTGGGCAATGAGTGCCACTTTGGCCTCTTAATTTTAATTAATTAATTAATTTTTGTTTGGTTGACAAGTGTCAGTTTGTTTGTTTGTTTTTTAAAAAAAATAATAAAAAATTTTCTGTTTGGCTGATAAGTGTCAGTTTGGTCTTTTTGTCATTTTTATTTTTTAATAAAAAAAATTCTGTTTGGCAAATAAGTGCCAAAAGTGAACATGCGTAGCCTGCATAAAAACATGCACAGTACTCTGCGTGACGGTATATCCGTGTGAACATGCATTCTGATCTCGCCTTTTTCTGCAAATGCTTGGGACACTGTTTGGAGCAGCCTTCGTACTGAAAGCGTAATGCTTTACACCTTAAAAACGCTGTCCAGGTGAGCAGCTCACTAGGTTTGGCATGTGAATGTGTATTTGTCTTGACTCACCAAAAGGATCGCCATGTGGACATCCCAGATCCCCGCAATGGGAGACTCACTGCAAGGCCTTCTGGAAAATTCTGAATGCCAATGCCTATGGCCAAATTTCTGAAAGAAACAGACATTATCGCTAAATCAGTTCTCAACAGAGATCTGGTGTTTTTCAGTGCGGCACACTGTTCCAAGCGGTTCTGACACTCTGTAACTTTTCAACTCTCTTAACTTCACACATTATCTCAGCGAGAGATTTCGCAGCGTTGAGTCTGCCAGGGTTGAGAATGGACTGTTGACTAAGGCTGTCCGCTTGAATCAGATGAAGGCTTTCCAAAGTGCAACATATGGGTGTGCCGTACCACAACACCACGAGAAAAAAACAGGTTACGGATGGGGCATGAACTACATCTGGAATCACACTGTTGTGTTTGGATAATCCTTTATGAAACTTTCTCGCAAACCGTGACACGAGCCTTTTAGGCTTCGTCTACATGAATACGTTTGAAAACACCGTTTCGAATCACTCTTTGGCCAACGTTTCTCATCCTCACTGAAATGTCAGAATGCTTAAATCATCTTACAGCACATGCATAAAATGAGACGATACCAGACTGTAAAGTTCCCACAGTGTTCCTCTGGCATGATCATTGTATTTGCAAAATCTCCCAACACTCCAGTAACTTATAGTCGGTGTAACGTTTGTCGGGGAGCATCTATATAAAATGTCAGCAGATATTAAAGGTGCACTATGTAGTTTTTCGTCCACTAGAGGTCGCCTTTTCAAAACAAAGGCGTAGCTTGATGACTCCAAGTTTGAGCGTGGAATCTTGGGACGTGTCGTCTTCACCTCACAGCCGGTGGGAAAGAATCGGGATAGGTTCACGGATGCGATTGGGAGACACGGGAGAGCAGGAACGAGACGATTGATGATGAGAGAGACGGACGACACACGCCTCGAGAGCAGCGGGACTTCCCGGATCCTTGGTTAAAATAGCAATTTTCTCACCATTTGCAAATTGTTGGAAACATTTGCAATCTACTAATAGTCTAATGACTGCTAGTTGACCTGTAGTTGCAAAGTTGCCGTCTAAAATGTCTGAAGTGGACTATCGAAATAAAGTGTTACCAGTAGCACTTGACTCTTTCCCGCCAGCAATTCTGATCGATTTCACAAGTTTCAAGGCCCCCAGAATATTTTGTTGCATAAATATCTGAACATGCAATATATTAAAAAAGAGAACAGACCGTCTGCTTTTAAACAAACAAACAGAAAAGCTTCATGCATTTTTTTTAAGCTTCTTAAAAAAGCAACAATTTGAGCAATGTCTGGACTGTATTCACAACAATGATCAAAACACAGATGGAGTAGATCGAGTCCATCAACAGATCTTCACAGTCCTGTAGCTCATCCTGAGTCGATGATCATTCGGTAACTGGGTCAGTTTTGATTTATGTGCCGTTTAACGTTGATAATCTCGTTATTTTGCATCTCCTCACATATTCTACCACTTGTTTCTGCATGTTCTTCGCCTGTGTTTTGATCAGGAGATTCAAAACTCTTTCAGAAGATGTGTAATAGCGCCCCCTACCGTATACTGTATAAATCTGGAAAAATCCATAAATGACAGGGAAACGTTGTCTCATAAATGACGTGTTAACTGACCCATGCTGTTGTCATGAGAAATCCTACCAGGAATCAGGTCTCTTTAGGACCCAGGCGGTAATGCCTGATCAAAAGACTAATTATAACCTATTTCACTTTTATATGATGTTTATTACATTAAGTGCACAAACAACATGCTTGGAATATAAAATGAATGCCTATTGCATAACAAAACAAACTGGAAACAGATACTGGGAGCAAAAAAACATAATATAATATAAGCTATATATATAACTAAAAAAAAAAATGCTTGATTTCACAACCTATAGCTTCAGTTATATACTAGTATATGAATCACGCAATGTAAATTAACGATCCTTATAACGCACTTTAAATAAATCATGACATGATGCCGATAAAAATAGTCAGTTGAACCAATGCGATTACCATATATGGCTACAATATGCGTCACATGACACAACACACTATGCCATTTGCAAATTTACCCACTCTGGAGAACGTTTCCAAAAAGGAAAGAGGACAAAAACACTGTCGCGGTGTGGGAAAAAAATTGCAAATGTAGCTAAGACGGTATGAGTCCTGGTTCATGCACGTATTATGTGTGCATTTCTTAGACACTTTCGTCCACATTAGTGTATTATTCATCAGCTAATTACTAACACAATGATCTACTCATTGAGCTACAACAACATGAGAACGCATTAACATTATGTCCCGACCAGACATTTAATTTCCAAATGTATCCAAGATGGTGCACATGAGTGTGTGAACGGGCATTTACTCAAACAAGTGTGTAAGAGCAACACTTCATTAGCGGAAAGCGCTGGAGGATGACTTAGGTTTTCTCCGGAGAGTTGTGGGAAGTGGGTGGGAGCGTGTTTCTCTCCCGAGGCGGTCTGAGGGTGGTCTCCGCTGCAGAACTGATAAGCAGCTCTATTTGTTTGGCCTAGACTTTTCCGCGTCCTAATGCAACCGCCCTCTGGAAGTTCCCGGAACCTCCCGGAGCCTTCGCTCACAAAGCAAGAAAAGCGGCTCTGTTTTGGGAAGACTGTTTTGACTCCCCCCTCTTCACCACCCCAACACTCTTTCACTGCCTTCTTCAATCTCTCCTGCTGAACGATGTGCGCGCTGGCATGCGCTCAAGGTACGGCCCCCGGAGAAGTCAGATTAATGACGGCTAGTCACGGAAAGGCTTACAGCACCCGTATGATGTCGGAGAGTTTGAGGGAGACCGAATGCAAGTGAAAGACGATTGCTGATCCAACACATTTGACTTTATTTCTTCTGTGCAACACGAAATGTGATTTTTGTTTTTTTTTTTAACATTCTGGCTGTACTTTTCAACATAATGCATTTGAATGAGGACTAGGACAGTCAAGGTACAAAATGACAAAAAAAAGCAGGTCCAAATGGCTCTTCTTCCAAGTTTAATATTGGAAATTTTGGTCTGTTCCTCCAACACAATTTCATAGCAATTCATAACCTGTTTGTGTTTTGGAAAATCGGTAGCCAATTTGTTTGAACTCGTATAATCTGTTTACGCCTAGGGTTAAGTGTGCTATTTTCTAAAAATCGTACATTTTTATATGATGTTTTGGAAATTTGAGGTAGACAAAACGCAAGTGAAAGACAGAATGGATTCAAAATGCTGATTTAAACTCGTGTGTGTTTATTTCTCCCATGCAACACAAAATGCTATTTATTTATTTATTTATTTTTTGACTAGTTCTTTTGAATGTAATTTTTGGGCCTGAAACTAATCTTTTAGTGACTTAAGAAAATTTACAAGCCATACATATTTTTTTACCAGCCTTGAAACATAAATGAATTTGTCTTTTGTTGTTGGATTAACATTAAAAAGACAGACAGCAGCAGGAATATTAGGCTGCTGTCACTTTAAGAGCTAAAGCATTGATACACTTAAGACATAACTAGCTCGCCATATTAGCTGGGCATTTCGACATAATTTTGTTTGAATATGTCTGTTTAGGCGCAAGACGACGAGTAAGAGAGCTGTCTGAGATGTGGATTAACTAATCGAGTTCACTTTTGCGCCTTCTTGATATTTAAATTGGCAAGGCTTAAACTTTTTTGGATGTATCAACTGGGCTTGTTCACGTCTGTTCACGTTCACACAATTTTGCATTGTTAGAATTCGTAAAAATGTTACGAGCCAACTGGCGATTGACATCGGACTCGCCAACACTGATTTTTACTATCATTTCACGCTTGGCAAGTGTTAATTCAGGCCCTGTAAATAAGCAAGCATTAACTATTCACACAATTTAAGCCTATTTTTAAATGATGAAAAATTTAAATTCAGTCGAGTGTGTGCAAGTCTTGACTGGCAGTGTAGAAATTATGGACATAAACTATGACATTTTCATTAAACACTATGTACTCTAAAGAATTAAAATCAACTCAAGTTTGGTTGAAATTGGACAAACCCAGAGATTGGGTTGTTTTGACCCAGTGGTTGGGTTAAATTTTTGAACCAACCTGATGGGTAGTTTTATTTAACTCAACTATTGTTCAAAAATCACTGTATTGCTCGCTTAAAATGAACCCAAATTAAGTTGGAAATGAACATTTATACTCACTAAAAAATGTTGGGTTAAAAATAACTCAACAAGTAACCCACCTATGGGTTAACATAGCACCTTCCCAACTGTGGGTTATTTTTAACCCAATGGTTGGGTTAAAAAGCCAGTTGGGTTAAAAAATAACCCAACAAGTAACCCAACTATGGGTTAACATAGCACCTTCACAACTGTGGGTTATTTTTAACCCAATGGTTGGGTTAAAAAGCCAGTTGGGTTAAAAAATAAACCCAACAAGTAACCCAACTATGGGTTAACATAGCACCTTCACAACTGTGGGTTATTTTTAACCCAATGGTTGGGTTAAAAAGCCAGTTGGGTTAAAAAATAACCCAACAAGTAACCCAATTATGGGTTAACATAGCACCTTCCCAACTGTGGGTTATTTTTAACCCAATGATTGGGATAAAAAGCCAGTTGGGTTAAAAAATAACTCAACAAGTAACCCAACTATGGGTTAACATAGCACCTTCCCAACTGTGGGTTATTTTTAACCAATGATTGGGATAAAAAGCCAGTTGGGTTAAAAAATAACTCAACAAGTAACCCAACTATGGGTTAACATAGCACCTTCCCAACTGTGGGTTATTTTTAACCCAATGATTTGGTTAAAAAGCCAGTTGGGTTAAAAAATAACCCAACAAGTAACCCAACTATGGGTTAACATAGCACCTTCCCAACTGTGGGTTATTTTTAACCCAATGGTTGGGTTAAAAAACCAGTTGGGTTAAAAAATAACTTAAGTAAACCCAAACAATGGGTTAACATAGCACCTTCCCAACTGTGGGTTATTTTTAACCCAATGGTTGGGTTTAAAAAGCCAGTTAGGTTAAAAAATAACTCAACAAGTAACCCAAACAATGGGTTAACATAGCACCTTCCCAACTGTGGGTTATTTTTAACCCAATGGTTGGGTTAAAAAAGCCAGTTAGGTTAAAAAATAACTCAACAAGTAACCCAAACAATGGGTTAACATAGCACCTTCACAACTGTGGGTTATTTTTAACCCAATGGTTGGGTTAAAAAGCCAGTTGGGTTAAAAAAAAAACTCAATAAGTAACCCAACTATGGGTTTACCGCTAGCGAGCTAACGGGCATAGCCAGGATTCATTTCCAATCGATCTCACTTAACGGTACCAGAGAACATTAAAATTGAATAAAGATGATTACGACTTAAATATATAAAATTCAATTCTCCATAGTTTGAGAACACAATAACTACTGTTAATAGAAGTTATATAACGTTACATGAAAAACGACCTTTCATAATCAGGCTGCCGCAGCTTCTGTGACTCACTGGACCGTTAAAATTTGTCTTCAAAGGATCCGTATTTAACCCAACAGATTGGGTATTAGTAAAAATAACCCAACGATGTTAAAAATGACCCGATATTTTGGTAAATAACCCAACATAGTGACCCAATATCTGTAACCCAACGGTTGGGTTAATTAAATAACTCAACGTTTTTTTACTGTGTAAATAAGTTTAATGAATAATAACTAAACAATAAACATATATTAAATTGCTTATTAATAAATGTTCATTATGTGTCTGATTTTTAATTTCCAACCTATTTTGGGTTCAATTTAAGCCAGACATATAATAATTTTTAAACAATAGTTTAGCTTGGTCAAACATTTAACCCAACCGCTGGGTTTTGTCCATTATTAATCCAACTTGGGTCGTTTTTAACCCAGTGTGAGGTATATTTTAATGAATAATTCAATATGCATGGATGAACAGTTCACAATAAGATCTATAAGACGCATTTAGAAAATAGATGGGGTGAATTTCCATTTCATGCCGACTTGAGAGAGGAAGAGAGATGAAGAAAGGATGAGAGGACAGGAGAAACTGTGGTGTGGCATAATGAAAGACTGAAGAAAAGAAAAAAACCAAGGGAGGTTTTGGAGAAGGGCGAAGTGAACTCGCTCACACGGGCTGTTCACACAGTGTGGAAACAACAGCCCTTCTCACCATTTCAGAAACATGTTTTCCCATCCCCAGGAATTCTTCTCTGGCATATTTCACTCCTCTGAGGCAGGTCTATTTCTGTGCGCGAAGAGAGTCTATTCACCCACCTCTGAGGACAGGCTTCAGAAACCGCAAGCTCTCGGCAGTAAAATAGGGTGGAGATCTCAAAGCGCACAATGCCGTTCCAACACTTCGCTTTCTTAGCTTAGTACACGAGCTTGAAAGTAAATGAAGGGGAGATGTCGGATTTGTGATACAGTGTGTGTCGGTTCAGACGTCTGTATTAAAACACCCCCCCCCCCCCCCCCAAAAAAACAAAAAACATAAAGGGAAACATTCCAACGTTATTGCAAAAGCATGAAGAAGCCTCCATTGAGAAAGGAAGACAGTGGGTCCAGTGTCTGACCACAGAGCTCCTCTCTGGGCACAAAGGGCCTTTGGTGCCCCCCTCCATCCATGGGGGTCTGCCCTGAATGGGCATCTGTGTGTTGGGAAGAGCATGGGGATCTGGGAGAAATGAGGGAAATCCCCAAAACCATCTGCACCAATCACTATGGCTTTCCAGTGACCTTTGACCCCAGTACCCACCGTATACCCGCCGCTTTTCGCGCGCAGAGGACGACTGTGGGAAAAGTGCACATTTTATAACTGCAGTGTTTCACTCAACGGTGCCATTTCTGTCTACAATACAGAATAAAAAAGCAAAAGCAAGCATTAAATGTTCAAGGATTTAAGTCGTTCGGTGTAGAAACTCATTGTTCGATTCGTTTGTATTTATGCATGCTTTTTTTTAAGCTGTTCCTACATTATAGTGAGTGACATGCATATTCTGATGCTTAAAAACAACAGAGATAAATGATAAAAGTCACAGTAAATTATTTTTAATAAGTGGAAACACAATGATCCCGAGGCTCGATCCTAAACTAAGATTCTTACACAGGGTTAGTGACTCAGTGACAATCTCAAAATTTTGGGAGGAAATTTTTTGGTCTCCATGAAGAAAGTCATAAATCATCGTCCCAATTCGCCTACTAACACTATATCCTAAAAGTATGTACTGTATTTGAGAAGAAAAAGTACAAACTTTTGAAGAGTACGCATACTTTGGGACATGCTTTGTCATCATAATTGCGTCTTTAACAGACATTCCGTCACTTAGTCATGCAACCTGTAACCGTCAATCATCTCAGATAAAATCCTCCACATGCAATTAAATTGAATTTTCTCCAACCGTTTCACAGAGAAACGTAGTGATCTTTCATGTCCAGAACTCTCCTCATCTTTACATAATGATGCATTTAAAAATGATGCATCGTCATAAAAGTTCCCAATGCTGTTGCAGATTAAATTTAATATGGATAACATTTAATAAATACCTTTTCGTCAGGTTATATACTGATTATCAATCGCTCAAAGCCCTTCATCTAATCCGCTCTGCTCTTAACCGTCGGTCTCGCACATCAGTCGTGTTCGCAATTTAACATTTTTTTTCCGTGTTTGTAGTTCTAATCGAATCCTCGTCCACAACGCGATGTGTTATGGGCAATATTAGTGTGCACGGATCTGCATTTCGGAAAAAGTAGAGCATCCGGGTATCTTTGGAATACTCATATTATGATTTGGGACACACTAATTCTGATTTCTAATACTATTTAGGATGGACAGTATGTGAAATTGGGATTTTTAAATGTAAAAATGCAGCGTTTGTGTTCAGGGTTAGGGGATATAATGTACAGTTTGTACAGTATAAAAACAATTATGTCTATGGAAAGTCCCTATAGAACTTGGAAACTCTACGTGTGTGTGTGTGTGTGTACTTGTTTTCCTTACATTGCGGGGACCAAATGTCCCCACAACGTAAGTAAAACCAGTAAATCTTGACATTGTGGGGACCTTTGGTTGGTCCCCACTAGGAAACAAGCTTATAAATCATACAGATTTATCTTTTTTGAAAATGTAAAAATGCAGAATGTTTTCTGTGATGGGTAGGTTTAGGGATGGGGGGGGGGGGCAGAATGTACAGTTTGTACAGTATAAAAACCATTACACCTATGGAATGTCCCCATAAACCACATAAACACAACATGATAGATGGGATGGATGGATGGACACAACATGTGTGTCTGTGTGTGTGTGTGTGTGTGCGCGTTTTTGTGACATATCAGGACACAAATGTGTATAATGTCATGGGTATGACACTGGTATTACAACTTCAACGTGAAATATGAGGACATTTCATATATCCCCACTTTTCAAACAGCTTTAAAAACAAACTAAACAAGGTTTTATTAAAAATGTAAAAATGCAGAATGTTTTCTGTGATGGGTAGGTTTAGGGATGGGGGGGGGGGGCAGAATGTACAGTTTGTACAGTATAAAAACCATTACGCCTATGGAATGTCCCCATAAACCACATAAACACAACATGATAGATGGGATGGATGGATGGACACAACATGTGTGTCTGTGTGTGTGTGTGTGTGTGTGTGTGTGTGTGTGTGTGTGTGTGTGTGTGTGTGTGTGTGTGTGTGTGTGTGTGTGTGTGTGTGTGTGTTGTGCGCGCGTTTTTGTGACATATCAGGACACAAATGTGTATAATGTCATGGGTATGACACTGGTATTACAACTTCAACGTGAAATATGAGGACATTTCATATATCCCCACTTTTCAAACAGCTTTAAAAACAAACTAAACAAGGTTTTATTAAAAATGTAAAAATGCAGAATGTTTTCTGTGATGGGTAGGTTTAGGGGTGGGGGGGGGGGTGGGGGGAGAGAATGTACAGTTTGTACAGTATAAAAACCATTACGCCTATGGAATGTCCCCATAAACCACATAAACACAACATGATAGATGGGATGGATGGATGGACACAACATGTGTGTCTGTGTGTGTGTGTGTGTGTGTGTGTGTGTGTGTGTGTGTGTGTGTGTGTGTGTGTGTGTGTGTGTGTGCGCATTTTTGTGATATATCAGGACACAAATGTGTATAATGTCATGGGTATGACACTGGTATTACAACTTCAACGTGAAATATGAGGACATTTCATATATCCCCACTTTTCAAACAGCTTTAAAAACAAACTAAACAAGGTTTTATTAAAAATATAAAAATGCAGAATGTTTTCTGTGATGGGTAGGTTTAGGGATGGGGGGGGGGGCAGAATGTACAGTTTGTACAGTATAAAAACCATTACGCCTATGGAATGTCCCCATAAACCACATAAACACAACATGATAGATGGGATGGATGGATGGACACAACATGTGTGTCTGTGTGTGTGTGTGTGTGTGTGTGCGCATTTTTGTGACATATCAGGACACAAATGTGTATAATGTCATGGGTATGACACTGGTATTACAACTTCAACGTGAAATATGAGGACATTTCATATATCCCCACTTTTCAAACAGCTTTAAAAACAAACTAAACAAGGTTTTATTAAAAATGTAAAAATGCAGAATGTTTTCTGTGATGGGTAGGTTTAGGGGTGGGGGGGGGGGAAGAGAATGTACAGTTTGTACAGTATAAAAACCATTACGCCTATGGAATGTCCCCATAAACCACATAAACACAACATGATAGATGGGATGGATGGATGGACACAACATGTGTGTCTGTGTGTGTGTGTGTGTTTGTGACATATCAGGACACAAATGTGCATAATGACATGGGTATGACACTGGTATTACAACTTCAACGTGAAATATGAGGACATTTCATACAAACTAAACAAGGTTTTATTAAAAATGTAAAAAATGCAGAATGTTTTCTGTGAGGGTTAAGTTTAGGGGTGGGGGGACAGAATGTACAGTTTGTACAGTATAAAAACCATTACGCCTATGGAATGTCCTCACTTTGATAGCAAAACGAACATGTGTGTGTGTGTGTGTGCTTAAAAATGCAGTGCGTAATTTTAATATCCACAGCTACCCGCAGTGACTCTGAAACGTTTGAGGGAACAATAAGGTGAAAAAGTAGAGCTGATTATACAGATGCGTTGCTCCCTTGAACTATATTTAAGTTCCAGCACTTTTGAGAAACTCACCGTTTCTTCCCTCGAGCTCCAACGGTAATGAAAGCAGCTTTGAGAACGGCAGGTGCGTCTTTGAGGCGGCCAGACAGAAAGTTGGAGTGTGGGCCATATTTTACTGGCATGTATAAACACACCTGCGGTGTCGAGCCAAGCAAGTCCTGCTAAACTAAACTGAATAAAGTCCAAACTCTGATTAACAGCGTTTGCTCACAGAACAAACATTTTTGGGGGGTTGTTCCTGTTCTGAGCAGACCCAGATGGCAACATTTTCAGCACTGATTTGAAGGGGAAATATGCACGATTATCCACATGATGTATTCATATTGGTAATGAATTTTATTTTTTTATTATGCTAAACTCAAACTAAAATCAACATGCTATTCTTCATTGGAAAAACAGACAGAGGAGCAACAAACGAATAATACAAGAGTCCAGAGAGGATTTTATAGCAGCCCAACAGATGCTTCGCCAACCGCTGCTAAAATTCAATAAAACAAGAAAAAAAAAAAGTGATTGAGAGAAATGTCTTTAAAAGACTTTTAAAGCCCTTATCAAGTGAGGGAGATGAGAGACGGCAAAATGAAAACGCAAGAGGGAAAAAACAGGGTGGGGTGGAGGAAATGGAGGGATATGGAGAAAGAGGGAGAGAGATGGATGAGAGACAGAGAGCTGGGAGAACAGGGGCCCTATGTTTTTGAGATTCAAAGCACAATGTGCTCTTTGAGGACTGCAGAGAATAACATTTAGATAGAGAGCCATCAGTCCAGCCCTCTCACTGCTCTCTCTCTCTCTGTCCTTCTCCTGCTTTCTTTTCTCACTACATCACATTTCGACTAAATATTTTCACAGCCTGCATATACAGTGTATTTTAAAGGATACGCTGATTTTTATTGCTCATAATTTTACACACGGCACTGTAAGAAGAAACGGTTCTATATAGAATCTTAAAGTGTTCTTTTGATGGGTTTAGTTTTAATCAATTAATGCAGTTTGAATGGCATTCTTTACAACACATTTACAGCTTGTAAGCATACTTTGTCAAAAGAAAAAACAAAGACAAAAATCGTTAAACACAAAACTATCATGCGCAAATTTAGGACATTTTCTTCTTGTATAAAAAGGGTTCTTTAAAATTGAGTCAGCAACCAACCCTCTTCAGTGTGAGTAAATCACAGAGAGTATGTGACCAAATTTCATGAGAGGAGGCTAAAAATATGTATTTGGATGGATGGAATGGTTGGAAGGGATGGATGGATAGATACATATATAGATAGGACTGATGGATGGGTGGATCGATTGACGGAATAGATCGATAGATAGAATAGATACATATAAAGATAGGATTTATAGGCGGTCGGAATGGACGGAATAGATATGCATATAGATGGGATGGATGGATGGATAAATGGAAAAGATACATATATAGATAGATAGGATGGATGGATGGATGGATGGATGGATGGATGGAAAATATACAAATATAGAAAGATAGGATTGAAGGATGGATGGATGGATGGATGGATGGAAAAGATACATATATAGATAGATAGGATTGAAGGATGGATGGATGGATGGATGGATGGAAAAGATACATATATAGATAGATAGGATTGAAGGATGGATGGATGGAAAATATACATATATAGATAGATGGGATGGATGGATGGAAAGATACAAAAATAGATAGGATAGGATAGATAGGATTGAAGGATGGATGGATGGATGGAAAATATACAAATATAGATAGATAGGATGGATGGATGGATGGATTGAATAGATACATATATAGATAGATGGGATTGAAGGATGGATGGATGGAAAATATACAAATATAGATAGATAGGATGGATGGATGGATGGAAAAGATACAAATACAGATATATAGGATTGAAGGATGGATGGATGGAAAATATACATATATAGAGAGATGGGATGGATGGATGGATGGATTGAATAGATACATATATAGATAGATGGGATGGATGAATGAATGGATGGATGGATGGATGGATGGATTGAATAGATACATATATAGATAGATAAGATGGATGGATGGATGGGTGGATGGATGGATGGATGATGGATGGATGGATTGAATAGATACATATATAGATAGATAAGATGGATGGATGGATGGGTGGATGGATGGATGGATGATGGATGGATGGATGGATGGATGGATGGATGGATGGATGGAAAGATACATATATAGATAGATAAGATGGATGGGTGGATGGATGGATGGATGGATGGATGGACGGATGGATGGATGGATGGATGGATGGATGGATGGATGGATGGATGGATGGATTGAATAGATACATATATAGATAGATAAGATGGATGGATGGATGGATGGATGGATGGATGGATGGGTGGATGGATGGATGGATGGATGGATGGATTGAATAGATACATATATAGATAGATAAGATGGATGGATGGATGGGTGGATGGATGGATGGATGATGGATGGATGGATGGATGGATGGATGGATGGATGGAAAGATACATATATAGATAGATAAGATGGATGGGTGGATGGATGGATGGATGGATGGATGGACGGATGGATGGATGGATGGATGGATGGATGGATGGATGGATGGATGGATGGAATGGATGGATGGATGGAAAGATACATATATAGATAGATAAGATGGATGGATGGATGGATGGATGGATGGATGGATGGATGGATGGATGGATGGATGGATGGATGGATGGATGGATGGATGGAAAGATACATATATAGATATATAAGATGGATGGATGGATGGATGGATGGATGGATGGATGGATGGAAAGATACATATATAGATAGGAATGATGGATGGATGGATGGATGGATGGAAAGATACATATATAGATAGGAATGATGGATGGATGGATGGAATGGAATGGAATGGAATGGAAAGGAATGGAATGGATGGATGGATGGATGGATGGATGGATGGATGGATGGATGGATGGATGGATGGATGGATGGATGGATGGAATGGATGGATGGATGGAAAGATACATATATAGATAGATAAGATGGATGGATGGATGGATGGATGGATGGATGGATGGATGGATGGATGGATGGATGGAAAGATACATATATAGATAGATAAGATGGATGGATGGATGGATGGATGGAATGGAATGGAATGGAATGGAAAGGAATGGAATGGATGGATGGATGGATGGATGGATGGATGGATGGATGGAAAGATACATATATAGATAGATAAGATGGATGGATGGATGGATGGATGGATGGATGGATGGAAAGATACATATATAGATAGATAAGATGGATGGATGGATGGATGGATGGATGGATGGATGGATGGATGGATGGATGGATGGAAAGATACATATATAGATAGGAATGATGGATGGATGGATGGATGGAAAGATGCATTTATAGATAGATAAGATGGATGGAATGGATGCTATAGATAGAATAGATATGGATGCATGTATGAATGGATGGATCGATAGACAGATATAAATAAAGCTCAATAGAGTGGCAATCGATATTGATAACGAATCAGATTCAAAATCAGTGAAGAGAAAAACACATTCCAAACATCTGAAGCATTCTTGAGCAGAGGATTGTGGGGAACTGAACCATGAAACTTGTCAGCCTGTCAGATGAGTAATAAATGAACAAACACAATTCATTTAACAAATGTGCTTTGGAACATCAAACTGACACAATGTGCATCAGCAAGAGGAAGCCTGAGGGCAAGAAGGGGCAGCGGACATCAACATGATCATCCAGCCCATAACTCAGAGAGAGCTGGAGGACCACAGCAGACTGATCCACACAGATGCCAGAGACGGAGGTCAGCAGAAGAAACACAGCAGGACTCGCTAAAAACCGGAGAGACGGAAGCGTCTTACATTTTCCACACTGAGGAAAGACTCAAGAAATAATAAAACCGACCGACAAATACAGACCACGTCTGAGAAAAGCCCAAACGTTCAGTCCCTGTCAATCCAACAAGAAATCAGTTTTTTGACAAGCTGTTTATGATCTTTTGCAAAGGTCCATTGTACAGCAAAATTCCTGTTGGCATGTGTGTTTGGTTAAGCGCACTCTCAGGACTAGTAAACACGGCGCCGCAGTAGATCAGCTCCCAAAAACTGACAACAATGCTGAAGTTTGACAAAGTAAAAAGCCACACAATTATGAAAAGACTGAGCTGACCATAAACTATGGTGAAAATGTGTAGCTATTTTTGTCAAGTAGAGCCAACTAGTTTAAAGCAAAAAGTGCAATGCAGTTAATCTAGGTAAAATTACATTAAAATATGCATAGTTTTTTACTAAACAAACAAAGAAGAGGGACATTTACATGTTTATACACAAACACAACAACACATAGCACTGTAAATCTACCGCATTGAAAAAAAATCAACACATGACTCAAACATTCAAAACTATTACAACGACTCTAAAAACAGCTAGTTTACAAACCACACAACAACTAACTATAAAACATATGAGCTTCCCAGACTTATTCCTCAATAATGGCTCGATTAGATTGATATTAAATAGCAGATCCATTGTTACTCGGATAACATTTAAAAAAATATATATTAACACAATTATTATCCATTTTGATATTTATTCCCAATTGTCTGAACGGCTTAATTCGTGGAAATATATCGCACATTAATTCACAAGCTCATTTCCATATTTTTCTCAGTAACTTTTATTATTATTCTAAAGGGTTAGTTCACACAAAAAATGAAGCTTATCCCATAATTTACTCACCCTCAAGCCAGAAGCCAGCGATGTTTAAATAAGGACATTTTTCTTCCAAAAACCCATCGCTTCACTTCAGAAGGCCTTTATTAACCGTATGGATTACTTTTATGATGGATGGATGAGCTTTTTTGGGCTACAAAAACTCCATTCGTCTCCATTATAAAGCTTGGAAGAGCCAGGATATTTTTGTTTTATATAACTCCTATAAAATATAAGTCATGTACACCTAGGATGGCTTGAGGGTGAGTAAATGATGGTGTAATTTTCATTTTTGGGTGAACTATCCCTTTAAATCTTTCACCAGAGGAAACCGCGGAAGGAAATTGGCTCACTCTGAAACCAATGGCGTGCATAAGATCGATTTCTACTAAAATGAACTCGCTCGCTCTTTAAATATGACATAATTCGCGGGTCGAGGACCGATTCGGTTTTGGAAGAAACACCTCCAGCAGAGAAGCAGGCGGGATCGTGTTATTCCAGCTGAGTATAGATAGATAGGATGGAAGGATGGATGGAATGGATCGAATAGATACATATATAGATAGATGGGATGGATGGATGGGATGGATGGATGAATGGATGGATGGATGGATGGATGGATGGATGGATGGATGGATGGATGGATGGATGGATGGATGGATGGATAAGATGGATGGATGGATGGATGGATGGATGGATGGATGGATGGATGGATGGATGGAAAGATATATATAGATAGATAGATGGGATGGATGGATGGATGGATGGATGGAAAGATATATATAGATAGATAGATGGGATGGATGGATGGATGGATGGATGGATGGATGGATGGATGGATGGAAAGATACATATATAGATAGATGGGATGGATGGATGGATGGATGGATGGATGATGGATGGATGGAAAGATACATATATAGATAGATAAGATGGATGGATGGATGGAAAGATACATATATAGATAGATAAGATGGATGGATGGATGGATAAGATGGATGGATGGATGGATGGATGGAAAGATACATATATAGATAGATGGGATGGATGGATGGATGGATGGATGGATGATGGATGGATGGAAAGATACATATATAGATAGATAAGATGGATGGATGGATGGAAAGATACATATATAGATAGATAAGATGGATGGATGGATGGAAAGATACATATATAGATAGGAATGATGGATGGATGGATGGATGGATGGATGGATGGATGGATGGATGGAAAGATACATATATAGATAGATGGGATGGATGGATGGATGGATGGATGGATGGATGATGGATGGATGGAAAGATACATATATAGATAGGAATGATGGATGGATGGATGGATGGATGGATGGATGGATGGATGGATGGATGGATGATGGATGGATGAAAGATACATATATAGATAGATAAGATGGATGGATGGATGAATGGATGGATGGATGGAAAGATACATATATAGATAGGAATGATGGATGGATGGATGGAAAGATACATATATAGATAGGAATGATGGATGGATGGATGGATGGAAAGATGCATTTATAGATAGATAAGATGGATGGATGGATGGAAAGATGCATTTATAGATAGATAAGATGGATGGATGGATGGAAAGATGCATTTATAGATAGATAAGATGGATGGAATGGATGCTATAGATAGAATAGATATGGATGCATGTATGAATGGATGGATCGATAGACAGATATAAATAAAGCTCAATAGAGTGGCAATCGATATTGATAACGAATCAGATTCAAAATCAGTAAAGAGAAAAAACACATTCCAAACATCTGAAGCATTCTTGAGCAGAGGATTGTGGGGAACTGAACCATGAAACTTGTCAGCCTGTCAGATGAGTAATAAATGAACAAACACAATTCATTTAACAAATGTGCTTTGGAACATCAAACTGACACAATGTGCATCAGCAAGAGGAAGCGACGTTTAAAAATGGACATTTTTCTTCCAAAAACCCATCGCTTCACTTCAGAAGGCCTTTATTATCCGTATGGATTAGTTTTATGATGGATGGATGTGCTTTTTCGGACTCCATTCGTCTCCATTATAAAGCTTGGAAGAGCCAGGATATTTTTGTTTTATATAACTCCTATAAAATATAAGTCATGTACACCTAGGATGGCTTGAGGGTGAGAAAATGATGGTGTAATTTTCATTTTTGGGTGAACTATCCCTTTAAATCTTTCACCAGAGGAAACCGCTGAAGGAAATTGGCTCACTCTGAAACCAATGGCGTGCATAAGATCGATTTCTACTAAAATGAACTCGCTCGCTCTTTAAATATGACATCATTCGCGCGTCGAGGACCGATTCGGTTTTGGAAGAAACACCTCCAGCAGAGAAGCAGGCGGGATCGTGTTATTCCAGCTGAGTTCGTCACATTTAGCCGTAGAAATAAAATAAACGTGTTGTAAAATGTTTTGACAACTCCAGGGTCGCGTCACCTCCGCTCTTGTATGCGAAGAGGAACGAGTCCGCTGATGTCAGCGGCACATTCATCCCAACAGTCTAAGATAGAGACGCCTGAGCAATTGCACGTCTGGGCTTCAATGCATCCGTCTATAAACATGTGCTCCGTACCTTCAAATGGAGCTCCCCAAAAAAAAAAAGTCTGCGTTTCTTTGAAGAGTCTCTGAGCATCTGGTTTTAACAGTCCACTTGAGTATGTGGGTACTGGGGAATGCAAGGACTGCTTTGACTGGGAGAAGAGTGCTGGGAAAGGGAAAGAAACAGAAGAGTGGCTTTCCCCTGGAAAACAAACAGACTTTTGTTTCAGAGGAGAGAGAGAAGACTGTCTGACTGACTGCCCGCCTGCCTTCAGTGGCTCAGGATGGGGAACAAGACAGTTTCAGAAACTGGAAAAGCACACATACACACCAGCGGCCGGACGCGACGATGTCCGGAGGCGACGCTCGTTTTAACGAGCCTGCGCCGACTAAATAAGAGGAAATCGTTTTTTTAAAATATTTCGACCCAAACACTCAACTTAGTTAAGGTATTTATCTGACAAAATCAAATAAAGCACACACTAAAAAAACATTAAACATTAAATATTCGCCCAACATTGTTTTATTGTTTAAAAATTACTATACGGCTGAAAAAATATTACTAGAGGTGAACACTTTTATAATTGTTTATTATTTGATTATTATTCTTTAAACATATCAACGCTTGGAAATTAACAATATTTTTTCAGCCTTATTATATTTTTTAAACAATAGTTGGGTTAAATCAAAATGCACATTTTAAAACATTCAAGGCAATTGCTGTCCATTTTCAACCCAACTTGGGTTGTTTTTAACCCAGCATTTCTTCAGCGACAGGTAGATTTATAAGCATTTATAGACTACAAAATAATATTTCATTGGTTCTCTCTTGTTTTTGATCAGAATTGCATGATCATAAATAAAACAGCTGTCTACAAGCACAACTACGCGATGTGCTTCAACACATTTTTAAAAATGTTTTATTAAAGGGTAAAGATGACAAATTTCACATCACTTTTTTCCCACTACTGCACACACCCAGATCCCAAAACCTCCCGTACAGGAGCTGTCCGGACGCCTCTCTGCATAAACAGCAATCTTCTCTAAGGTTGAAGGTGGAATAATGTTAGCAAAAGCACTTTAGTTTGTGTAAGTCTGTCCAATCTGAAAAAGGCACATTTTTTTTTGCCGGAACATTAAACTTTTCAGCATAAAGGTCAGGTTAATAAAGTTGTGGTTTTCAGAGTAATAACATACAATTAGCAGCATCCAAAACGAGGATCTTGAATGACGAACGTCTGATAATTGGAGGTTTTGCGAACATCACCACTGGCGTTTATAACGTTCATTTTTAACCCTAATGCGCTGTTGGATTTCTGTGGACACTCGTTATGGAGCCGGTCGAATTGACCCTAATTGGATTCAATACAATTCCTCAAAAATCACGCTCTGAAAGATTCAGGTACAAACTGTACACTTTTAATATCAACATTTGTCAAGATATGATTTAATGAAAATGTTTTTCAACCATTTTTAAGTTTTGTTTTGACAAAATTTGAAAAAAAAAACCCAGTAAATGCAATAAATACATTTTTTTTACTGTATTTTTTTTTTTGTCTTAGAACATCATAACTGAACAATTAAATGTAGCTGAATCGTGAAAATTTTGTAAACTCATTTCATAAAGTCAAGAAGTTTCTTCTGACATGATGAGCTCACAGAGCTTCACACAATATTTTAAATATTTTTCTGTATTGAAATAAGTGTGGATTTTTTTAGCTTCATACGGTAGTAAAAAAAAATATATATATATATAACCAATAAATGTTATTATTTTGGGTCAGTACCGTTGCCTTAGAGCGTTAAAATATGCAGCGGACATCACGAACGTAACAGTGATTTTGTCAAAAAAAACTTTGACGTTTTGAACTTTGCATGCGTGTTCATGATGATAAATGAGAAAAAGTCACAAAATATCAAGAAAAAAAAAAACATAGGTTAACCAGTATTTCCAACAACTAGAAAATCTAAACGGGTCAAATTGACCCGGAACACAAGGATTAATCATTTGTTGAGTTTTTTTTTACCAAACACTTGGAAGGTTTCGGTTCTTTAAAGCGATATTTCATTTTAAAGAATGCAGGTACCCAGATCGACTTCCATCTGTGTTTCACTATAGAAATTCAGTCAACTGTCTGGTGACCGTTCTTTATGTATGGTTTTATGTGTTGAGCAGAAGACAGAAACGCATACGGGTTTGGAAGGGCGTGATGGAGAGCAAATGATGAGAGTGTTTTCATTTTTGGGGTGAACTTTGATGAATGGAAAACATGGCTTCCCTGTAGATCTCTGCAGCCCACCTTAATTACCAGAGACTAATTACAACAATGTAAACTGTTCCATTTCCCAGAAATCTTTCAAAAGATTCTCCTGGTTCTTCTTCTTCTTCTTCTTCTTCAAAAAAAAAAGGGAGCTTAAGGTCATGCAAGTGTTGATTCGTTATAAAGGACAGAAAGAAGGAGAGGATGAAGGGGAGTACAGTACAGTATAATATATCTAGAGTAATGCTGCCTCTGGGAAAAGTCCCTCAAAAGTCATAATTTCGAAACGAATGTTTTTGTTTTCTTTTCAGAATATACTGGTTGTGAGTTGGGGAAATTCACATTTCTTTCTTTTTGACTAGCAAAAGTGTTATGGGAATACTCTGGTGCAACTTCACAAAAACCAACAAGGTATGTGGAAAAAACATAAAAACATGATAAACACACAAACGCAGCAGCGGAGTGGAGAAATGAAAGAAACAAAACGTGAAGCGAGAAGAAGCCAGTTATTTATTTTGCTGCATTCATTAATAATTTATCCATGCACATCACTATTGTTTTTTTTTGATTCGTGTCCCTAAATAATCTTTAAACAAAATAACTTCTGTTTGCTGGCGTGAGGGCGGCCCTACATTAGTTCTTGTTTGAGAAGCAGTTTCTCTCAGATATACGGCACAATAGGGCAGAAAAGATGAGTGCAACTTCTGTGTCATGACAATTAAATGTTTTTTGTTTTTGTTTTTAAAAAACACTAATGCATTATTAATGGTAACAAGAATTTTTTGTATATATATATATATTATATTAATATAATAATATATATTTATTAATATTTTTATATATATATATATATATATATATATATATATATATTAATATAATAATATATATTTATTAATATTTATATATATATATATATATATATATATATATATATATATTATATTAATATATATATATATATATTTATTAATATTTATATTTATATATATATATATATATATATATATATCTGTAACGACATATTACATCATAAAATTAAGACTTGTGCACTATATTCTTCCAAAACTAGCTTTTTCTTCCGACTGAAATTTAGGCCAATATTAACTGAAAATCTTGATGGATTGAGTCACACTCAAAATCGTTGTAAATTACTGTGTAAAACTGAAACAAATATTTTTATGGACTAACCATTTAAAAGCAATAAGCACTTTAGAGCTGAATGAATACACACACACACACACACACACACATCATATATACACAGGGCTGGGTGGGTTACTTTTAAAATGTGTTTCACGACAGATTACAAAATAAATGCTTTAAAAAGTCATTTGCAACGTATTTCGTTACATTTCTCAAGTTTAGTCACTTCATCTAAATACTTTAGAATACTTTGAAATACTAATAAGTGTGAAACAAACACAAAAAAGGCAATTGCAAGTTTTTAATCTCACAATCTTTTTCCCTCAGAATTGTGTGATTTAAAGTTATTTCAAATATCGTAATTTTTTAAAGAAGTTTAATGAATAAATAGCGTCTAGTGTGTGTTTAATGTGTCGCTGTAGCTCCTCGATCATCTCTTCATACTAGTTCATTTATAGCATCAAATAAACATGAATGAACATCAGAAGGAATGTTGTTTCAAGCGCGGAAAGACGCGAGGACACACAATTTACCGCTGACCGCTTTGACGGACAAAATGGCAGATTCAGGGTTATGATTGGTCAGATCGCCTGTCAATCAAACCGCCGGCGAAGAGTCAATCGCTGATTGGTAAAGTCACTGCAGCGGCCGTTAGAAGCTCCGGTTCCACTGGCTGTTTTTTTCCAAATGATTCGAGTGTTTAGAAAACAAAAACAAGACCGTTGTTTCACTGGTGATTTCGGTAAAGAGCTTTGGAGAATTTGATGTTTCCCCATTAAAAGAGATTGCATGACCGAAAGAGGCGTTTCAAAGATGCCAGCGGAGCGAAATGACTTTCCTTTTTTTGCCTCTACTCTCTGCCCTCGTGCGATTGCTTTAGGCCGTGACAAAGACGTCTTTCTTATGCCATAAGTTGAACACGCCACAGAAAGCTGCTCCCTGTGTTTAAGGGTTGAACAAACTATGTATCTATTCATCCTCTCTGCGCTTTTAGGAAACCCTCAGTTTTCATTATGGATGTGGAGAGATTGTAAAGCTCATCCAAAACAGTTTTTTTCCTATGGAGATACACGATATTACGGACAGAAATGCAGAATAAAAGACACACATTCGACATCTGCGAGCTTCAGCTCACATCTGGACGGCGGTCACGAGCGTGCGCACACACACACACACACACAGCGGAGTCCAGGTGCTTCAGCGCTCACAATGCGGCTCTGATTCTCTGCGATGGCTAATAGATTCCATCTGGCAGTATGATGTGCACACTTGTTAGCCGGTTTCCTTCTCGCTCCCTCCCTCCCTGTCTGGCAGGATTCCCCCATTTAAACAGACGGTCCCGAGAACACGGATATCAACACGCGTGCAAGAATCATCACGTTCTTTGCGCGTGTTTGGGGGGGAAAACCGAGAGACGCCGAGATCTCACAATACCAGTTCCGTCCACTTGGTGACAGCATCACACAATCCTGTCGGCAAAATTCGAGAAAGATCCGGTCTGAACCGCAGAATATCACTCTTCATGTGACCTTTTAAATAAATAATTCACCCCACAATGACTCGACTCATCATTACGTCCGTCTGGCCCCATATTCGTTTATTTCTTGGTAGAGAACAATGAAGCAGAACCTGTTCTGTTCCCACAAGGGGGAAAAAAAATATATTATACTTATAAACTCTAGTCTTTTAAACTTAAATTACACTAAACTGACTTAAAAAAAAATGAGTTGAATCCAGTATAACTTTTAAAGTGCGATATCACTATTAACTATGACATTTGCCTCAATAAACTCCTTAGTTTCTGCTTATTAATAGTTAGTAAGGTTGTTGTTGTCGTGATTAAGTTTAGGTATGAGTAAGGCATTAATTAATTTGTGCTTTATAAATACTTATAAACAGCCGATATGCAACTAGTTAAAAGTCAGAATGTGGTTACACTTTATTTTACAGTGTCGTCGTTACATTGTAATTACTCATAAGTACTGAGTACTATTAATTAACCACATGCACTTACTATAGAGTTAGGGTTAGTTGCTTGTAATTATGCATAATTTACTGTTATTAAAATAGTAAGTACTGAGAATTGTTCCCCGTACTGAAACGTTACCGAAAGTGATGTCTGGAGGGAGTTTTTGTTTTTAATGACCTTTAATGCATTAAAGTATGAGGATAATATTTGATATGTTTTAAATATTTTAAACACTAAACTTAAAATTATTTGGCAAAAAAAATCACTGTACAACAACAAAACAAACATAATCACTTATTAACATTCAGTTGGGTCTTGGTCTTGTTTTTGCATGTGTTCATCATTTATTTGTTTGAAATAACAACATAACAAATAAAACGAATGCCTCCGAACACAGTACGAAATATGCTTACAGAATCTTCTTTAATATTTCAATAAAAGATGGCCAGACGTCACTTTTGGCCACTACTGTATGTTGCCACGACTTATCAATCGTGTCATTTTTACAGTGTGAGCGAGCGGTTAACTCTTCAACATCCTTGGGATTTATGATATATTGCATTTTTAGTCTTTAAATATTATTTGAGGGCAGTTTGTGAGATATAGCAATTAAAATCAACGGTGTGAATATACAGTAGCAAATGATGTTAAGCTGTTCTTCTGACCTCGTCATACTGTATTATTTTCTATTATCCATAAAAAACAAAATGAGATGGTGCACAGAATGTCCAAGCTGCTCTTTTTAAACAGAAGCATGCTTATTTATACTGCAAAATCATCATAAAATTATAACCTTGTGCACGATATTCTTCCAAAGCTCGCTTTTTGTGTGGAACAGACAATTTTGACTGAAAATCTTATAAAATCTCTATATAAATATTAAAATAAATATTTTTTGGACTAACCATCAGCTGTGCTTTACAGTGAATTTAGAAACTGCATCTGAAATTGGTTGTTTGTCATACATTTTAATGCATTATACTTTCTGAAGATGTTTTCGATGAATAGATCAGTATTATAATGAATGTGTTGATTATTCAGGAGTTATAAGGTGAATTACCAGGCATAATTAATGAATTAAAAATACGTTTATGATGCATTATATATGTAAAGGAAAATGCATTACGATTTTCCTTTAAAAAAGTATAATCAAATTGGCTGTTCAAGTCTTTCTTTCCTAGTTGATGAAATAATTTGTACACTGTTGTTAGTTCATAAAACATGTTAAAAAATGGAACGTTATTGCAAAGTGTTACCAAAATCTGGTGGTGAAAAAGCTGTGAGCATTTGCTAAAACAACTGCTTTCGTGCGTTGGAATGATAGTAAACGTTCGATGAACTTTCCTCTAAACTGTGTTCATGGCTTACCTGGCGCTTTCAAACGTAGCTGACGGAGTTTTTCCGACGGCTCCAAAGCCCACGCCGACAGCCAATCCCTCTGAAAAACAGGAAACAAACACCTGCTCACACAGTGTTTCAAACACAAAGCACAAAGTTTCTTAAGAATTGCACTGCTGATCGAGACAGAACTCCAACAGGACGTGACAATTCATTTATAGTCGTCAAATGTCCTTTGAAGGCGGCGTGTGAGATATTAGTGATTCAAATCTAGTGAGAGATGCTTTTTTTAGCTGGCAAATTTGAATCCGAAGCAATTAGTCTTTCGCCAAGTACAAGCAGCAGCAATAAAACCGGACTGTGTCCTCAGCGACTCCCGTTCTTGGGTCACAGTGGCTTAGAAATAAACCAGCAGCCCGTACTGAAGGTACTCCCCGCTTTTTTAAAAAGAGAAAATAGCCATTAAAGGGATACAGCAGAAGTTCAGCCAAAAATAAGAATTCTGGCATGATTTCATCTCTTGATACAGTACCCTAAAGAAATGGTGAAAAAAAAAATACTAAAATGTTTTTGAAATACATTCGTATGTGCCTAAAGTCTGCTAAATTGCTAATTTTGCATTTAATGCACTTTAATAGTGTGGAAGCAGCGCTGGGATTCAACTAAACATATATTTGATCGTGCTAAAATGGTTAAACTATTCAAGTATACGTTAGGATGCGTTGCATTTAAAGACTGATGTTACACAAAGATCACATAATCCTTGTTAATAGTGATATTAAAAAATGTGCATTGTGCAATAAAGAAATACGCCAAATAAAGTTTAATTATAATTTTGTATCAGGAAGTCGTCAGTGAAGTATCAATAAATGTGTTTGTGGATTTGAAATATGAAATAAATAGATTTTAAATAGTTTTTAGTATATATATATATTATATATATATATATACTAAATATATATATATACACACTAAATATATATATGTATATATGTATATATACTAAATATATATATATGCACACTAAATATATATATGTATATATATATACTAAATATATATATACACACTAAATATATATATGTATATATATATATATACACACTAAATATATATATATACACACTATATATATATATATATACTAAATATATATATATATATATATATATTTTTTTTTTTTTTTTTTTTTTTTTTTTACCAGGGTATTTATTCTTCTTTGTTAACATTAGTTTATATATAAAAAAAATGCAACTGTTAGTTTGTGTTAGCTGAGGTCCGTTATATTAAATGCATAATATCAGTTGCAGTTCATTTTCAATTTCCAAACGTGTTTCCCGTTTACTCTGAATTCTCAATTTCCTGTTATCCGCAAGGCTCTCATTTTGATCTGTATAGCCAGCAGCGGATTTGTCCTGATCTCATGAGGTTTGTACTGGTATTTGAGTTTAGATTTCAAACATCTTATATAGCATTGAGACAGATGCGCTTTCTCAGTCCAGAGGCACCTTAGCCATCTGATAAGCTGACATCTAATCAAAGCCCCCATTCTGAAGCCCAATTCAATTTCACATCATCCACTGGCGCTCCCGACTCCCTCACACTCCTGCAAACTTCCGGACAGATCCGTGTGTGTGTGTGTGTGTGTGCGTGCCGTGTGTTTATGTAAATATGTTCATTCAAAGCCATCACTCAGATTAATCAGGCCAATCTTATCTTTAGCCAGGAAAACTCATTCTGGGCTCAGAGGAAATGAAGGATATGTAAATGCATTCAATATCAAATCAACATGGCATTAAATCAGATAAAAATCTGAAGCAAAACACTTCTGCTGAGGTTAAAGTGGCAGTTCAAAGTTGTCTTTCAAAGCCTAAATGCACATCAGCAAAGCGTCTAAAAGGTGCACCTGAACTTAATGCAATATTTGAACAAGAAGAAACCAAGTGGTTCATCTTTAAGGCATCTTTAACCAGTTGGTTAAAAAAACATGACTAATACATGTGTATACAGTCAAAAGTTTAGGGTCAGCATATATATATATATATATATATATATATATATATATATCGATCAAAAGCAACAAAACAGTTCTATTTCAAATTTCACTTGGAACTTTCTATTCAAAGAATATCACTGTTAACTCATTCTAACAAAGTGTTAAATCATGCTAACATGTTTTAACCCCTGAAAAGATATAGTAAAGTCAGTCAGAACAGTCTGAAGTTCTGACCCTAGATTGATACAATCCAAATTTTGGCTCAGAAGAATATAATACATTTAAATAGTAGATCAGTATGTTGGATTTTTTCGAGTCGACATAATACAATTTCTCAATATTCCTGTGTTTACTATAAATGTAAAAATGTATTTATGTATAAATAAATGCAGCCTTGGTGCGCAAAAGTGTTTTTGTCATTTTTACTATTATTATTAAAAACTATATATTTTTATATAGTATTTATTAATTTTCATTTATTAGTTTTAGTTTATTTAGTTATAGCTATTTTTAGTACTTCAACTTAAAATGTATAAGAGAAATGTTGCCTTGGGAAAATAAAATGAAAAAAAATATATATATATTAATAAATTATATATATATATATATATATATATATATATATATATATATATATATATATATATATATATATAATATTATATTAAATATAAATATATTATTATATAAAAAAAATTATTAATTTATTAGTTTTAGTTTATTTAGTTATAGCTATTTTTAGTACTTCAACTTAAAATGTATAAGAGAAATGTTGCCTTGGGAAAATAAAATGAAAAAAAAAATATATATATTAATAAATTATATATATATATATATATATATATATATATAATATTATATTAAATATAAATACATTATTATATAAAAAAAAATTATTAATTTATTAGTTTTAGTTTATTTAGTTATAGCTATTTTTAGTACTTCAACTTAAAATGTATAAGAGAAATGTTGCCTTTGGAAAAAAAATAATAATAATAAATTATATATATATATATATATATATATATATATATATATATATATATATATATATATATATATATATATATATTAAATATAAATATATTATTATATAAATTTTTTTATTAATTTATTAGTTTTAGTTTATTTAGTTATAGCTATTTTTAGTACTTCAACTTAAACAAAATGTATAAGAGAAATGTTGCCTTGGGGAAAAAAAAGAAAAAAAAAACAATAATAAATAATATATATATATATATATATATATTTTTTTTATTTTATTTTTTTTTTTTTATATTAAATATAAATATATTATTATATTATTATTTTTTTTATTTTTTTACATATATTTCAATTCAGTTCATGTGCATTTGATTTCAGGGAACACTTTTTTATGCTTTTACTTTCAGTCAACAGCATTAAGCTTCAAATGTCCCCTTTCTATTTCACATACACAGTAACGGAACATGGGTTAGTTCGACTTTACTACATTTTACTCTATTAATTCCTCAGATTTCCCCACCTCGCTTTTTTTTTTCACAAAAATGCCCACATGAATTCTTTTAATTCTGCATTTGGACCAGTTTTAACAACTGACAACCCACTGCAGTGCTGAGGTCGAGAAGAAGCACAGATTCTGCTTTAAAACACACTGCAGGTGAACACATGCGTGTTAACCACAGCTCTGAAATGTGAAATGCCTGAGACTAAACTAAATTCTCTGTCTCTCAAGCTGTGATGTATTGTGGTGCGGTACATGCGGTGTAATCACATCGAGAGATTCATTACAAGTGTCCCCTCGAGCTGCTCCGGCGCTGAGATCTACACTCCACCTCCATCCATAAAACATGATCCTCTCTCTCTCTCAGCCTGCAGCACATCAGAAATGAAGACAACTTATCTCCACATCCGAATAACACCACCTACAAGAAGAGCTGCGTGGAGGGCTACATCTCCGTCACTAAATGGCCATTTTCTTGACTTGAAATGCTCGCATGCTTGACTAAATAAATAATTAATAACACTTTTCTTTTTTTTTCAATATTCATCATTCTTTAATGCCAAATTTGGGTGTTGTTTGAACATTCAAGCATGAAAACCTGTTCTAGTAGAGACCGAAAACTAACTCAAGACTCAAATATGGCCTCTTTAAGAGGCCCGATGAATGACTCTATTTTGAAACATGTAATTACGATTTCAATGAAGTGTATTCAGCAATATATATATATATATATATATATATATATATATATATATATATCGATCAAAAGTAACAAAACATTTCTATTTCAAATTTCACTTGGAACTTTCTATTCAAAGAATATCACTGTTAACTCATTCTAACAAAGTGTTAAATCATGCTAACATGTTTTAGCATGTTGCTAACATGTGTTATCACATTGCTAACATTAATTAGCATGTTTGCTAGCAGCTTTTAACATGTTGCTAACATGTTTTAACCCTTTGCTAGCATGAATTATGTTGTTAGCATGATTTAGCCTGTTGCTAACATGAATTAGCATGGTTTAACACATTGCTAACATGAATTAGCATGTTTTAACACATTGCTAACATGAATTAACATGTTGCCAGCATGTTTTACAACATTGCTAACGTTAATTAGCATGTTTGCTAACATCTTTTAACATGTTGCTAGCATGTTTTAACCCTTTGCTAGCATGAATTATGTTGTTAGCATGATTTAGCCTGTTGCTAACATGAATTAGCATGGTTTAACACATTGCTAACATGAATTGTGAATTTGCAAACATGTTTTGCCACACTGCTAAGATGATTTGCACTTTGCTAGCATGAATTAGCAAGTAGCCATCATTTTAACACATTGTAAACATGAATTAAAATGTTGCTAACATGTTTTAACCCTTTGCTAGCATGAATTATGTTGTTAGCATGATTTAGCCTGTTGCTAATATGAATTAGCATGGTTTAACACATTGCTAACATGAACTGTGAATTTGCAAACATGTTTTACCACACTGCTAAGATGATTTGCACTTTGCTAGCATGAATTAGCATGTAACCATCATTTTTAACACATTGTAAACATGAATTAACATGTTGCTAGCATGTATTACAACATTGCTAACGTTAATTAGCATGTTTGCTAACATCTTTTAACATGTTGCTAGCATGTTTTAACCCTTTGCTAGCATGAATTATGTTGTTAGGATGATTTAACATGTTGCTAACATGAATTAGCATGGTTTAACACATTGCTAACATGAATTGTGAATTCGCCAACATGTTTTACCACACTGCTAAGATGATTTGCACTTTGCTAGCATGAATTAGCATGTAACCATCATTTTTAACACATTGTAAACATGAATTAACATGTTGCTAGCATGTTTTACAACATTGCTAACGTTAATTAGCATGTTTGCTAACATCTTTTAACATGTTGCTAGCATGTTTTAACCCTTTGCTAGCATGAATTATGTTGTTAGGATGATTTAACATGTTGCTAACATGAATTAGCATGGTTTAACACATTGCTAACATGAATTGTGAATTCGCCAACATGTTTTACCACACTGCTAAGATGATATGCACTTTGCTAGCATGAATTAGCATGTAACCACCATTTTTAACACATTGTAAACATGAATTAACATATTGCTAGCATGTTTTACAACATTGCTAACGTTAATTAGCATGTTTGCTAACATCTTTTAACATGTTGCTAGCATGTTTTAACCCTTTGCTAGCATGAATTATGTTGTTAGGATGATTTAACATGTTGCTAACATGAATTAGCATGTTTTAACACATTGCTAACATGAATTGTGAATTCGCCAACATGTTTTACCACACTGCTAAGATGATTTGCACTTTGCTAGCATGAATTATGTTGTTAGGATGATTTAGCATGTTGCTAATATGAATTAGCATGTTTTACAACATTGCTAACGTTAATTAGCATGTTTCTAACCCATGTTTTTAACCCTTTGCTAGCATGAATTATGTTGTTAGCATGATTTAGCATGTTTTAACACATTGCTAACATGAATTGTGAATTCGCCAACATGTTTTGCCACACTGCACTTTGGCAAAATCTGAGGCCAGATGTGTGTCTGCAATATTTGTCCTTAATAAAATATGATGGCGTATCTCGCCGTGCTCTCCGAGATTCGTCAGTCAAAGTGATTCAACACAGTCTTGATGTTTAATTGATTTTAATAAGTGAGTCATGCACATCATTAATGGACAAATTGTGCTTCATGTCTTTGCCTCAGGGACTCTGGGCTCCCATCACAATAAATGAACCAAAAGAAGCACAGAGACTCTTTTATCTTCCTCTGCAGAGCACAGATTTGTTAAAAGGCATTTTTTATCAATTCAGGGTGTGATTTTACACCGTGGTTACCTTTCATAATTCTGTCATAGTCATAAAGTTTGTTTTTATGGCAGTATAAATTCAAAATGAATGATGACGCACATCTTTTACATGATCTTTCATTACATTGAACAGATGTGTAAATCAAAACACTCGATATTATATAGATTTTATATTCATGTTTTATGATTTAAGTGCTCATTTATGCAAATGTTTGTGTTATACAGTAGCGATAAAATCGTTTTAGGGGTGTGCAATTCATTTCGATTTTGGCTGCAGACGATTACAAAAATATGACCATTGATCATTCGCCGGCAGTTTGATTGACAGGCGATCTGACCAATCATAACCCCGAATCCGCCAATTTGTCCGACAAAGTGGCCAGGGGAGTCAGTAGATTAACGTTGGTGAACTTGAATCACGTCTTGAAACAACATTCCTTCTGATGTTCATTCATGTTTATTTGATGCTATAAATGAACTAGTATGAAGAGATGAT